>JAVGVS010000279.1:0-244792 GCA_032718565.1 Distichodus sexfasciatus
CATCCCTCCCTCCCTCATCCCTCGCTCCCTCATCCCTCCCTGCCTCATCCCTCACTCCCTCATCCCTCCCTCCCTTTATCCCTCATCCCTTGCTCTCTCATCCCAAACCCCCTCCAACCCTCATCCCTCCTTCCATCTCTCCCTTCATCCCTCCATTATACCTCCCTTCATCCTTCATCCCTCCCTCTCCTCCCTCATCCCTCGCTCCCTCATCCCTCCCTCCCTCGCTCCCTCATCCCTCTCTCCCTCATCCCTCCCTCCCTTCATCCCTCCCTTCATCTCTCCGTCCCTTAACGCCTCATCTCTTTCTCCTGCCATCCCTCCATCAGCCTTTGCTCTCTTCATTCCTCATCCCTCCCTCTATCCCTCATCCCTTGCTCCCTTCATCCCTCCCTTATCCGCCCCTCCCTTCATCCCGCGTCCCCTCCAACCCTCAACGCTCTCTCCATTCCTCACTGCCTCCTCCCTGGCTTCCTCTTGTTTTTGCTGAATTCGTTTGAAGAGCGCTCTCAGTGTACCGGTCGTGGGAGGATGAGACTTGTGTTCTGACCCCATTTTAAATGAGCAGCTTTTTAAAAAACAAGTCCTCTTCCTCCTCCTCCTCCTCCTCCTCCTCCTCTCGTGGTTAAACGTGTAAACAGTGATGGAGCTCATTGAGAGAGTGTGGTTTATAGCTGAGATGTTTCCAGACCAGAAGAAGGAGGAGTTTCACTAATAAATTTGTTTGCTTTGTGTGTGAACGATGGAGCTCTGAAACGCTGGTGAAAAATCGACAAATTCCATCTCACGAGCAGGACCAGGGTGAAGAAGGGAGAGGGGGAAGAAGAGAAAGAGGGAGAGACATGATGGATTAGGAAGAAAGGAAGAATGAGTGAGGGAAAGAGGAGTAGAGGCAGAATGGAGAGTCAGTGAGATGGGAAAAGAGGCAGAGGAAGTGAAAGATGAGAGGAGAGAGGGATGGAAGGAGAGAAAGGGAGATGAGGAGGAGGGATAGAGGAAAAATAAGGAGAGACGGGTTGAGAGAGAGAGAGAGGGAGGAAGGGAAAGGAGAAGAGACATGACGGGGAGAAGAAGGAAGAACGGGAGAATGAGGGAGGGAAAGAAGGAGAGAGGGAAAGAGCGAGAAGGGAAGAGAGAGATCAAATAGAGAGTCAGTGAGAAAAACGGAGAGGGAGTGAAAGAAGACAGGAGAGAGGGATAGAGCGAGAGAGAGAGAGAGAGAGAACGGGAACATGACGGAGGGAAAGAAGGTGACGGTGGGTGATGGTGGGTGGGGTACTCTCTGAGATTGCTGCCAGCTTGGAGTTTCTCCAGCGTGAAGTGAAACTTTGTCACCTCCGTCTGCACTCTAATCCTAATCTGCAGCTCCACACGCCTCGCTTCGCCCAGTTCTAATCTCATCACAGCTCGTCTGGCGCGTCGCAACCTTGTGAACAAACAGGACGAACCGCATCTAAATCCTCCAGTCTGCTGGGAGCGGGGAAGCGTCTGATGTTTCCACCTCACCAAACGGAAAACGCTGTCAAAACCCAAACCTGTCTGTGGCTGTTGAGGCTGAAACCGTTAATTATAACATTTATTTAAAATGTATTCATTCTTGATGCAAATTTAACAAAACAAACACTTTATATCCAGGGATTTATTTTTACATCTCCCACAAAGTGCAGTTCAGAAATCAAGGGATTCATCTTGTGTTATTTATCTTGTGGGAATAAGCTTCTGATCTTTTGAGAACTAGTTTTTATTTACAAGTTACTGTCTTGTGGGAGATCTTGATCTTGCATGCATAAATCATCCACTTAAGCCCAACTGGGGTCACGGGAGACCTGGGCCTATCCCGGGAATTTAGGGGCGCAAGGCATGGACCAACCCTGGGCAGGCGAGATTTGTATCTCATGGGAATGAGTTAATTGTTTTGTGGGAATGAGCTAATTGGTGAGTAACTTGTGGAAGTTTGTCTTGCGTGCGTAACTTATTTGTCTTGTGGTCATGAGACATTTGTCTTGAGGAAACAAGATTAAAAAATCAGCTCCGTTTTCACTCAATCCAGCTGTCACACGGCAATGCGATGATTCTCGTCACGCTGCACCAAACCAGCATTTCTGTGAGATTCTAAATGGGCAGAATTTGCTCGGGCCTCCAAAGCTATGGCAACGTGAAGAGGAACCGACCGGCAGTTTGGTTGTCCTTCCGCGAAATGTAATTAGCGCATTTGCTCGTTACACCGCTGCTGCTGAAATCTCTTTCACTCTCTCCTTCCATCTCTCTCTCTTTTCATTCCCAAAATATCTGCAGTGCTGTGTATGGCAGGCGGAGAGCGACGGGAGTTTATTTGGAGCTTCACACTGCTTCTAACCCATTTTGCGCCGCTCCTTTCATCTCTTTTATTCCCCTTTCTTTTTTTGCTTATTCTTTCTTTTCTTTTTCCGCACAAACAACTCCTCCACTCAGCCGCCCACACGCTCACCCTCGCGCTGCGGGTTCTTTATCCGAGCGAGCAGCGACTCTGATTTTTGAGTTTTAATCAAAGCTGCGAGTATTCCCGTGTTTTTACATCTTGCACCATGGTGGCTCGGTAATAATCTCCTTTAAGATTCCGGGACGGCACTGAAGCGTTTTCATCCCTCCTCCTCCTCCTCCTCTACTCCTCTATTCACTCCTCATCCTTTCACTCAAATCCTTTTTAAGTAATACTCCCTCGGATGGGGACGGGAGGCAGCGATGAGAAACGACGGGAGACGTTAAAGGCTCAAAAGATTCCTCTGGTGTTTAAATTCCGACCTGCGTGGCCCTGAACCATGACGTTAAATGAAATCTCGGCTCCTGATTAATGCATTTTCAGAATTTTCTTGATTGACGTTGATTTTGGCAGCTACTTAAGATTTAGTTTTTTAAAATTTGTGATAACTGTTCAGGTTTAATCATTTATGTTCACACTTTTAGTCTTACATTTTACTCTTTATCGTCAGAAATATTTAATTGGGTTTTGTAAACTTTACACTGTAAATAATGTTCATAAAGAGCTGGTGAACTGGTGATGTGGGTCTGAAATCAGCCTGGTCCTCCACCTTGATCATTTTTACGTTGATCAAGTTTGCACTGAGAGTTAAAGAGGGTGATGCTGGTCTTGCTTTTCCTTCTTGGTTCTTGGACAAACAGTAGATGTGGTGTAAAAGAGACATCAGCAGCCTCGTGTCCTCTCTCTCTCCTGATTTCTCAGCTGGGAGCTTGTGTAGAGAAATGAAAAATGAGGAGCTAAAATGAGTTTGATGTGAGCGCGGTCTCCTCCGAGAGAGCGGCCCGTATCTCGCTGCCGTGGCGACGCGTCGGGGGAAACGGCTCTTCGTTGCCGAGCGTGTCGTCATGGCGATGCAGCAGGAGCAGCTTTGATGGATGACTTCATATTTACGATTGCTTTAAGCAGAAATTAGCAATATTGATTTAAGCCTGGCTTTTGTTCCCCTCTGAGTGCAGTCAATCCAGTTCCACTGAAGCGTGTGTGTGTGTGTGTATATTAGGTTAGGGCTGGACGATATTGCCTCAGATCAATATCACAATTATTTAGGGATGCACCGATTGCAATTTTCTTGGCAATCTTGTGCATCTGTGTTTATGTTGAATAGGGGACAGACAAGGGGAGCCGTTGATTGTGTGCTTATTAAACGTGTAAGACCTAACTATTAAATTATTATTATAAGGTTGATAAACTATAACTTGTGTTTAATCTACCTGTCGCCGTTCCTCTTTCTACGTCATCTTTGGTTTTTCTTGTAATAACTGTCTGTAGTGTGCAGTCAATCACAAGACCAGGAGCCATCGCCAATAGATTCGTGAGGCAGAAGCCAAAAAACCGCGCGCAGAAATCTCACTCGAGCAAAAAAGCCGCTTGTCGGTAATGTACATCGCGCACGAGAACATTTAACACATCGAGAGGAAAAAAGACGTTCGCGAGAGGAAAAATACAGTTTGCGCGCAATATTATCCCAACCGCGCACTCGATTCTTAATTTTGTGCTCTCGAGTTTCACATTTGCGCGCGCGCATTTTGTGCGGCAAGCCATTTTGCGTGCTCTAGTTTTGGCATTGATGTGACGCCATAGTCACGCGCCCAAAATTCATTTCGTCGCCGCACGATGTCACTCCATTCAAAGTGAATGAGAAACGCCGCCGTTGAGCGTACATGTGAACGCTGCCTGAATGCGCGCGTGGCTGTGCTGCAAGTAATGCGCATACGCAAGATCGGTTTGAAATCGGCAATACGTGTGAGTGATCGGCCGATCAACGATCAGGCCAAAAATCGGCCGATTCTGATCGCTGGCCGATCGATCGGTGCATCCCCACAATTATTCCAACATTTTACCTTGATTATGATTAATGAATAATGATTTTCTTTTTGGGCATTTTCCCCTCATGGTTCATTGATGATGTTTGTACTGTAACTGTGCAGATTGAGCCGATGCTCTTATCTCCAGTGACTTTCATTCCCTAATTAGGGACAGTCTCCCTGCAGCAACTTGGGGTTAAGGGTCTTGCTCAGGGAGCCAGTGGTGGTAGTGCTGCAAGTAGGATTCCAACCCACGCCCTCTTGGTCCAGAGGTGAGTATCCTAAGCACTAGCCCACCATCACCACCCGATATGTGTGTGTCTGTCTGTCTCAATATCCGTCTTTCTCATCCTCAAATTGATCTCTCTGTCCACATCTTCATCTCTCTCCCGCTCTCTGGCTGCTGTGATGGTCAGCTTCTCATGTGATGGCTGTTAAATGTATAATTAGTTTGATGTGAGTCCAAGTTACAGCAGATTTTTCTCCTCGGTGAATTTTGGAGCGAGTGTACAGTGCAGAAATCCAATATTCAGCCCCTGGAGGAATAATTAGGCTTGTAAAACTGCTTTCATACAAGTTTTATTAGAAAGGAATGAGCGCTGCGTTGCTGCTGCTGTCTGCTCGGCCCGAAACTGCAGAAACGTTACAGATGAAACATCTCCACCGCTTTCCCTTCATTACAAACACGAGACTGCAGTTTGGCTGTAAAGAGGTGTATCAGAGCTGGAGTTCATGCTTTTGAGGATGTTTTAGCACCAAAGCAAGTTTTTTTATGTGAAATTGCAGTAAAGTTCTGATTCAGGTCACGCTGAGATTAGAGGTTGACCAATATTAGTTGTTCAGTAAAATGAGTTTTAAATGTGCTTTATAAATCAAATTTACTTACTTCCTCTGTTAGTAGAGCTGAGCATTTAATCAAAAAATAATCAAAACATTCAGGACATAAATTTGCCAGTAATGGTAATTTTTATAATTCCCTGGTAAAATAGAATTCTGTTAATACTTTTAAGCCAGTATGTGTTCATTAACATAAACCCCTTAAAACATACTAGTGTGTTGCCACCGTGTGTGTGTGTGTGTGTGTGTTTTAGAATCACAAAGTTATACACTGTTTTGCTAGAAATGTTGAAGTAATAGTTGAGCATATTTACAGTATAAACCTTATCAGTGAACTATTAGGACAAAAAACAAAAACCCAACAATTAATTCATCCTTGGTTAACCCTTTTCAGCTAAAACGTTTGGTTAATTGTGATGTCGATTTGAGGTGATATCGTCCAGCCCTTACTAATAGCCATGTTAGCTTTTTGGGGCAGATTTGACCCTTTTAATATATCGACCACATGGGTGCTCTGCCTGTTAAAAGAAACACATTCCGAAGTGTGTGTGTGTGTGTGTGTCCTCCCCAGTAAAAGAGGATGAGAATGAGTGCTGGGCCTGGCCTAGCAGGAGGCTCGCTGCTAAAGCCACAGCTGAGGTTTAAACGCGCTTCTTGTTGCCGGTGTTTGGTGAGAGTTTGGCAGGTGAATTAGTGTGGGAACTGGAGAAGCTGACTTGGTTTTCAAATGCGTTCTCTTGCATGGTGTCGGTGTGCAGATGAAGAATCCCGGGAGCTCAATAGCGCAGCAGGAAGCAGCAGAGTTAGCCTGCAGGCCTTCACAACACACACACACACACACACACACACAAGCCAGGCTTTATTTCATTTGATTTATTGTGAAATCTGGGTTTACTGAACTGTGAATCCAACAAACGTCTATACCTTTGCTCATAACTATAACCCATATTGGCTTTTCGAGACACATGCACTGTTGCGTTGAGAATGACGTTTATCCTGCGTGTTGTCACTCTTGTGCTGTGTCTGTTTGTGTTGTGTTGCTCTTGTGTGTGTTGTCACTCTTGCGTACGTGTTGTGTCACTCTCGTATGTGTTGTAACTTTTGTGTGTGTTGTCACACATGCATTGTGTCACGTCACTCTTGCATTGCGTTGTTGTGTGATGTTGTCTCCACTTCAGTGTGTCTTTATTCCTCCTGCTCCTCCTCGTTGTTGTTTCGTGCCGAGTCGAGCTGCACGAGTGTGGTGTTAAAGCGCTTTGCAGCGTGGTTATGGGTAATTGAGTTTTGCGGTGAATGGCGATTGGCAGATGGTTGGTGAGGCTGTGCTTCCTGATTGGCTGGAGCGGTGACAGCAGCTGTGCGAGGGCGACCCCTGGGGGGCGGTGTTGGGGGTGCGAGTGGCTCGGTGTGGGCTTTGGGAAGGTTGCCGCAGGAGGACGGGTCACACGAGGTCCTGAGAAATCCCCAAAAAACAGGGGCGTGACGCCTCGTTTACCCCCGATATACTCATCCTCACACACACACACACACACACACACTTCACCTCCTCTTTCTGCTACTGCTTTCATTCTTCCTTTAACTTCTTCTTTTTCTTTTCATCTCCTGTTCTTCTTTCTTGTCCTTCACCTTTTTATTTTATCATCATCTTTCTTCTTCTTTGTTGTTGTTGTTGTTCTTCTTCTCATTATTAACTTCCTCCAGTGTGTAGTTCTTGGACACCTATTGTTTTTATTCAGTTTTTCCCCGTTTTTCGGTAGTGAATATAAAAGACAGATCTCGTGTTTTCTGTGGTTGTGTTTGGTGAAGGTTGGTGCAGCAGGGCGGGTCAAACGAGGTCCTGAGAAATCCCCAAAATGAGGAGTGTTGCCTGCTTTACCCTCCACCTCCCTTCCTCCCTCCTTCCCTCCCTTCCTCCGTGTTCTTTACGCTCGCCGTGCCAGGGAGAGGTCCGGAGACGGTGACGGTGGGAGTCCGGACCGGACCGGGGGGTCGTGATTGGACTGAGAGAGAGGGAGGTATGGAGGGAAGAGAAGAAGAGAGGTGAATAGTTTGGGGTGAGCACATGGCAGGGTTATTGTTCCGCTGTGTAGTGGGGCAGCAGCGTTCACACCGCTCTCCCGCAGAGAGAGCTCTCTCACTTCTTCTCCCATCTTCTCTCTCTCTCCTTCGCTCTCTCTCTTTCTGCCTCACGCTCTCCATCTCCCTTCTTTCTTTATTTCTTTATTTCTCTGTCTTTCTCTCCCTCCTTCTCTGTCTACCTCTCCTACTCCTGTATATATATATATACATCCCTCTCCATCTCTCTTTCTCCGTCCTTCTCTTTTTTTCTCTTTTTATTTCTGTCCCTCTCTGTCCTTCTCTTTTTCCTCTCTCTCCCTCCCTTCATCTCCCTTTCTCCCTCCTTTTCTCCCGCCCATCCCTCTCCCTCCCTCCCTCCCTCCCTCCACCTCTCTGTCTCCTCCTGAGCTATTTGTGTGTGATTTGTGGTGGTATAACTTTCAGAGTGGATCGGCCGGCCTGCTGCTGTGTGTATATTAATATGTGTGTGTGTGTGTGTGTGTGTGTGATTGATAAACCCCGTGGAGCTCGCCCCCGTCTCGTGTGGGAGGGTATTTGGGGGGGGTTTATGGGGTAGTTGGTGGTCGCTGCTCCAGACAAAGAGCTCATGTAGCAGACTGCAGTGTCTCTGCTCCAGCCCCTGTGCTCGCTCGGCTCAGCTGGACTTCATCCAGACACTTGGGTTTCACTGGCATTCCAACACACACTCACACACACAGGCATGGGCCGGTATTAGATTTTGACGGTGTGATAACCATAACCTAATGAGAGTTCGGCAGACTTCAGCTCATTTTCATCAAAATGTATATATAGGTATTTATTTTTACATCATACCTATAGATTGTCCCGCAAATATTATTTACCCTGTGACAGAAGTCTTCACTGAAAACTTGGGATGCACGAGAGGGGAATTATTGGCCGAAGCTGAAATTTACGAGGCAGGCAGAGTCGAGCGCGTGAAGACAAGATGTTTTGCTCTCCAAAGTTCCAACACCAGGTCAAGCGAGTGTGAAAGCAGAACGGATTGAGGGCGGAGCATTTCCAGCATAGTGCACGACATTTTAAGAAAAAGTCACTTCCCGCCCTGTGTAGTGTACCAAGTCAAACAGGGCGCGTGTGACTCTCCATGTGCACTACCTAGTGTGTAGAGAGCCGTTAAACTACAACCCCGGCTATTTCCTGAGATGCATATTACCACATGGAAAAGTATGATTAGAGCACCTTACCTACCATACTATTAAGTGCAGTAGTATACAGCTCGGGACACAGCCCATGTGTCAGCTCACATTCACTAAGTGAAGCAAACACATAATTTAGTTAATTAAAATATTTTCACGTTTGCAGGCGAGTGGAGCACGGAAAGACGAGAGATTTCACTGCGTGCTCAGAGTTTTGACACAAAATAACACATTTTAAGACAGAGGGCCGGGCACAAATGCTACCTTTCCCACGTACAATAAATATGGGCTGGAAATATCTAATGCTGCTGACTTTAAAGAAAGCAGTTATCGTCTGATTCCGATACGATTGCGATGTCATCGTGCAGCCCTAGTTAAAATCTACAAACAAGAACAAAATGTGCTCATTACAAAGATCAGGTTTGTCACGGCGTCTTCACATCAAAGGAACACGGGAGAATGAGCAACAGGTGTGTGAGTGTGAGTGTGAGTATGCATGAGCATGTGTTGGGACACACACACACACACACACCTGTTGCTCATCCTCCTGTGTTTTAACAAAAGAGCTGGAGCTGGTGAACCTGTTCATTCCAACACACACAAACAGACCCACCTGACTGTGTTAAGAGAGGTTAAGAGAGGTCACACACACACACACTCACACACACACACACTCCTCCTGCAGTCTGTCCTGTACCTGTGGTTTTGGTAAGAAAGTCAGTATGAATGGCAGCGGAACATTACAGCCGTGTGTGTGTGTGTGTGTTCAGCGTGGTTAAGGATCACCTCCTGATCTCAGCATGTGGTTGTTAATTGCTTGGTTAACAGCAGTGTGTTCCTCTCCGCTTCCTCCTCCTCTCTTCACACACCACCACTCGCTCATATGAGAAGCAGAGAGAGAGAGGGAGAGCAGACGGAGACGGAGAGAAACATGAAGGGAGAGAATGTTTAACAGTTTTTGGACAGACTTGAGTGGAAATCTCTGTGGCAGATGGGTAATTAATGGGTTAGAAATGAGTAACACTCACTCTCTCACACACACACGCTCTGGCTTGGTGAGAGGCTGGTGTTCTCCTCTCTGGCCACTGTAAGCAGGAGCAGCACTAACCACACAGCTGTGAGGGCTTCCAGATGTGATGGAGAGATGCCCAGACGGAGGAGCAGGAGGAGGAGTGGAATCAGAGGGATAGATGAGGAGGAGGAGGAGTGAAAAATGGAGGGATGGAGCAGGAGGGCAAGTGTAGAACGAAGAGAGGGATCAGGAGGAGAAGGAGGTGTGGAAAACGGAGGGATGGATGAGTCTTTGAGCCGCATTTTGAGCGTTGTCATTGTGTGATCTGTCCACTAGGGGGCAACACTGCAACTCCACTTCTGACATTTTTGTGTTTTCATTTTTTGAGTCAGTATCGGTGGTAATATACATCAACATCAGCCGTTTAATGCTTATGGATATCTTTCTCTTTTTTCAAGTCGACAGGCTGATAAACAGATTTAAGAATGCGCTGCTTGGTTCTAAAGAAATAGTGAAACTGAATAGAAACGGCAGCTGGGAGCTTTTTGTGGCATGAACACGATGAACGGTCCTCAGAATTAAACTACTTTTTAATTAAATGAACTTCTTGAAAGAAAGAAAGAATATTGACACCAAATTTCAATTTGTCAAACTGACGTATTGATTTATATTTAGCCGTTTTATGGTTATGGGTGTTGAGCATTTTTAAACTCGATCTTCCGACATATATTGGTTCAAAATATTGGTTATTGCCGTTCTTGACTAGTAATAATCAGATAAAAACATATCGATCAAGTCCTAGTTGTTACACATTAAACGCTTATGTCTCAGAACATTTGTATATTGTCTTGTACTTTTTGTTCAAAGTTTGAAACCAAAGCAGGTTTATGTTTAAACTACATTGTGATTATATTAGGGATTATTCCTAAATATTATATATACTCATAACAAGTTTAGTTATATTGACTTATTATTATAAAATGTTAAACTGAGCTCAGTGTTGTAATTTCGGGGGTCACATCAGTAGTGTTTGGGGTCAGGGTGGTCAACTCTGGTGATGAAGGGGATGCTGGAGCTTCATCTGTTACCGTGGCAACTTGTGATGAGCCCTGTTGAGAAGAAAGGATGTGAGTTAGTGAGAAAACGTTTTTATTTCTCTCTCTCTCTCTCTCACACACACTCACACACACACACACACAGACCCTCCTCTGAGTCACTTGGGAGGTCCAGCCCTAATTAATGGTCAGACATTTGCTGTCCTAACCAGGATGTGACCACTGGGTGAAGGGAGTGTGTTTGTGGAGCTGAGGGCTGAGGGAGGGTGTGTGTGTGTGTGTTGGCTGGGTGGGTGTTTGGGTGGTAAAGTAAAAGAACACACTGAACAGCCAGCAGTTGGTTTTTGTTGTGTGTGTGTAATTGCTCTGACTCACCGCAGCGGTGTGTGAAAACACACACGTGAACGCTCACACACACTCGCCACCCACGCGCCAACATCTACATAAATAAAAGTGTAAACCAGTGAGTCAACGGGGTGGGCCGGGTGCCCCAGAATCCCACCTCTAGATGAGAGCGGAGCAGCGGGTTGGTGTTGGGGGTTCAACCGATTATCGTCCTGTTACCGCTGATGATATTTAGAATTTTTATGGTTGATGTTACGTCTAGGTGAAGATGCGTCTCGGGAATATGAAAGAACCCAAATGAATAATGAAGCGGCAAACGCCCATCTAAAGTTATGATTCTTTATATATATTATTTGTACAAGTGTATTTACAAAGGAACAAGCGTGAACTGTACAAATGGAAAGAGGTTCAGGTTGGGCCGGCAGACGGCACCCAAAACAAAGGACGGAATAAAACAAAACGTCCCTAACACTAACTTTAACCTCTAATCTAGCTCTGGGGACAAAACAAAAAGCTGACTGCCTACGCTATACTACGAAACAAAAGGTACAAGGGGTGGTGCCGCCTCTAACCTAGAGTGTCTAACAAACAGTTACCTACTTGCTGCACAATGTGAATGTATGTTAAACACAAGCGGAGATCAGACACAGAGAGGGTTGGTATATACAAAACTGAGAACTGTACAATAGAGGGCGAATGAATAGACGACAACAAAACAGAACCAAGTGTATATATCTACCCTGACCCAATCCTGACCGGAGGAAACGAGGTGAGCTCTATACAAACGAATATTTACAAGGGGAATGGCAAAACAGCAGCAATACAGCGAAACAACCTAAACACATAGCAAGTCTCAAAAACAAAAGGGGAGACGGAACGCTTCAATCGGGCCTTAAAATGCGAAACAGGTGGGAGTCTCGGGAGTGGCGGCTCCAATAGCGGAGAATTCAAGATTCAAGATTCAAGATTCTTTATTTGTCACGTGCAAGTTATACAGGTACAACAAGCAGTGAAATGTATCCTGATCCGCTCTTTAACTGTGCAATAGACAAGGAAGATAGAGACGCAATACAAACTTACAAACATAAATACTAACTTAAATACGGAGGCTGGGGTAACAGGACAAAAATAAAACTATACATTATACAATAAGGAACATAAAGTTAAAATAAAGTTAAATGTGCAAACCTACAAAGATATAAACATTGTAAAAATTGTAAATGTAAATGTGCTAGGGCAGGACAGGTGCAAAGAGATGATTTTTTTAAAGTGCCAAGTGCAGCTGCAGCGTTGTACATTGAAGTAGCCTTGAGTATAAGTTATCGTAACAATAAGAGGTATGTATTAGCAGCATATAATAACATGGATAAATTTACAGTATAGTTATCGTAACAACGATATGAGGTATGTAATAGCAGCATGTAATAGCATGGACATGTACAGTATAAGTTATTGTAACAGCGGTATGTATTAGCAGCATATAATAAGAACTGAGACACAGAAAGGCATGTCCTGGTTAAGAGCGGATGGCCTGAGGATAGAAACTCCTCCTGGAATCTCTCTCTGTTTTGGCCATATTAGTGTGAGAACAACTTCTGCCTGATTGCAGAAGATAGAAAAAGTCTGTTTCCTGGGTGAGATGAGTCCTTTTATAACCCTAGTTGCCCTGGTCCATCTCTTGGAGTAAGTGTCCTGCAGGGAAGGGAGGTGGCGTGCAGCAGCGCTCGCTGCCGGATCCTTTCTCTGGAGGGCTTTCTGGTCCTGAACACAGCTGTTCTAAGTACCAGGACAAAATGTTCTGATGTGATGCTCTCCACAGCACCAGAGTAGAAAGCTTTAGAACAGCAGAAGCCAGGGAAACTTTCTCAGCTTCCGAAGGTGATAAAGAGCGCTGCTTTGCCTTCTTGACTTGAACATTGATATATGTCCAGCCCATGTCAGGTCCTCAGAGATGTGAACACCAAGGTAGCAGGCGAGGTTACCTTCTCCGCAGACACCGTTGATGGAAGGGTCTGTAGTTTAAGCTGTCGGCTGCTGAAGTCCACCACCAGCTCTTTCGTCTTGCTGACGTTCAGCTGGAGGCAATTTCTGGCACCAGAGTGCCAGGGTTCTCCCCTAAATCCCACGTAGGCCGTCTCAAATAGTTGTTGGAGATTAACCCCAACACACTGTGTCGATCCATAAACTTAACAATGTTGTTGGAGTCATGGCTGACCACACAGTCCGAAGTGTATAGTAGTACAACAGCGGAGAGTACACACCCTAGGAGCCCCTGTGTTGGTGGTGATGCTGTTGGAGACAGACCTGCCTGCCCGCACCACCTAGAGATCTGCCTGAGAATCCCGGCGATGGACCAATCACGGTGCAGTGGAAAGGCGGGACTTAAGTGTGACACACCGCCAATGGCTCGCGACACGCCCGATCAACCACTCTTCTTCACGCGGGAGGCGGGGAGTTGGCCGTCTGGCCCATCGGGTGGCAAAGTCCGTCCTGGACGTGCACATGGCGGCAAGAAAGAAAAAAACAAAACAGCAAACAAGCGCGCCACAGCACGTAACAGTTGTTTTTTACAATATCCATCTGAAATACATTTCATTTAAAACGTGCTGCTTCAGCTCGGTCCCCCCGCCGGTGTGTTGGAGTTATTCTGTGCACGTAAGTGTTTTATAGAGTCTGTGTGTGTGTGTGTGTGTTTTAAGGAGTGTGTGTGTGTGTGTGTGTGTGTGTGTGTGTGTTAGAAGTATATGTTTTTATAGAGTCTGTGTGTGTGTGTGTGTTTTAGAGAGTCTATGTGTGTGTGTGTGTGTTTTAGAGAGTCTGTGTGTGTGTGTGTGTGTTTTAAGGAGTGTGTGTGTTTTAAGAGTGTGTGTGTGTGTGTGTGTGTGTGTGTGTGTTTTAAGGAGTGTGTGTGTGTGTGTGTGTGTGTGTGTTTTGCAAGGTGTGTGTGTGTGTGTGTTTTAGAGTCTATGTGTGTGTGTGTATTAAGAGGTGTGTGTGTGTGTGTGTATTATTAAGGAGTGTGTGTGTGTCTTAAATGCATCATAAATGCTCTACTCCTTCATTGTAAACATGACACACACACCTCACTAGGCTCTCCTACTGAACAGCTTTAATGTGGCGTGTGTTACTCACACACACACTCTCACACACACACTCACACACACACACACTCACTAACAGCTGCTCTCACTGGTGACCATGAGTTCTATAAAAAAGTCGCAGAAGAACAGTCTGACCTGCTGTAAACACACACACACACACACACATACACACACACACACACCTGTCCCCTCACGCACACACACACACACACATACACACACATACACACACACTGTAATCCCTCCACACGCACACACACACACAGAGATTTTCTGTATAAGCTCTTGTGTTTGGAGCTGGTGTGTGAGTGGCAGTGCTAGACAGGTGATCGACTGCAGGGAGTAAAAGAGTAAAAGATTCTCCTGTTCCTTTATGTCCTTCCTTCTGTTTTTCTTTCACCTTTTCATCCTTAACTTCTTTCTTTACTGTTCTTCTTTCCTTCATTCCTCGATTTTTCTTTCTTTCTTCCTGTCTTTATTCTTTCTCTTTCTTCTTCTTTCCTCTCTTCCTTTATTATTTCCTTTCCTCCTTTCTCTTTCTCTTCTTTCTGCTGCTCTCCCTCTCTCCACCCTCCTTCTCTGTGCTCTCCTGTGTGTGTATGTATGCCTTGTGGGGACATCTTTGGGCCTTTTTGTCCCCTAAAGTCCCTTTTATTGGTTGTTTTATGGCTTTGTGGGGACACTGGGCGGTCAGCATGAGGAGATGTGCTATAGAAAAGGTGTTTTATTTGAGGAACTAAAATTAAGGATGTGCATGTAGTTACTGTGAGGTCAGGGTTAGAGATAGAATCTAGTCATTATGGGAGTCATGGAGCGTCCCCACACAGAGTACTGCAAGACTGTGTGTGTGTGTGTGTGTTGTAATGTGTTAATTAAGGTGATGTCTTAGAGCTCTCTATTGTCTCTCTCCTCTCTCAACTCTCACCAATAAGTATCAGGTTGTAGTTCGTCTATGAAAAGTAACACTTCACACACTGTCTCTCTAGCCCCGCCTCTGTGTGTGTGTGTGTGTGTGTGCAGGCGCACGGGGCAGTGCCGAGTGCTCATGTGGCAGGAACCACTTCACGTGTGCGGTCAGTGCGTTTGGAGAGTGCACCTGCATCCCGGCGCAGTGGCAGTGTGACGGAGACAACGACTGTGGAGATCACCCAGCGACGAGGACGGCTGCAGTGAGTACATAACTACACACACACACACACTACAGTACACACTATAAACCACACACACACTGTACAATGCACATACCAAACTACACACACAGTAAACTACACACTCAAACACTGTAAAGACACACATACTTTACACTCTGCAAGAGTCTAAACTCAGAGTAAACTACAACCACAGTAAACTACACACTCACACAGTAAACTACACACTCACACAGTAAACTACACACAGTAAACTACACATACAGTAAACTACACATTCACACAGTAAACTACACATACAGTAAACTACACACACAGTAAACTACACACAGAGTAAACTACACACACACAGTAAACTACACACTCACACAGTAAACTACACACACAGTAAACTACACACTCACACAGCAAACTAAACATACAGTAAACTACACACTCACACAGTAAACTACACACTCACACAGTAAACTACACACACAGTAAACTACACACTCACACAGTAAACTACACACAGTAAACTACACACTCACACAGTAAACTACACACACAGTAAACTACACATACAGTAAACTACACACTCACACAGTAAACTACACACACAGTAAACTACACACTCACACAGTAAACTGCACACAAGAGTAACTACACACTCACACAGTAAACCACACTCACACAGTAAACTACACTGATAAACTACACACTCACACAACAAACTACACATACAATAAACTACACACTCACACAGTAAACACACACAGTAAACTACACACTCACATTAAACTACACACACAGTAAACTACACATACAGTAAACTACACACTCACCCAGTAAACTACACATACAGTAAACTACACACTCACACAGTAAACTGCACACAGAGTAAACTACACACTCACACAGTAAACTACACACTCACACAGTAAACTACACACACAGTAAACTACACACTCACACAGCAAACTACACAGTAAACTACACAGTAAACTACACACTCACACAGTAAACTACACACAGTAAACTACACACTCACACAGTAAACTACACACACAGTAAACTACACATACAGTAAACTACACACTCACACAGCAAACTACACATACAATAAACTACACACAGTAAACTACACACTCACACAGTAAACACACACAGTAAACTACACACTCACACAGTAAACTACACACAGTAAACTACACACATACAGTAAACTACACACTCACACAGTAAACTACACACACACAATGCTTCTACACTCACAGTAAACTACACACAATAAACTACACATACAGTAAACTACACACTCACACAGTAAACTACACACAGAGTAAACTACACACTCACACAGTAAACTACACACACAGTAAACTACACACTCACAGTAAACTACACACACAGTAAAAGTACACATACAGTAAACTACACATACAGTAAACTAGACATACAGTAAACTACACACTCACACAGTAAACTACACACAGTAGACTACACATACAGTGATCTACACAACTTTTCTAAATGCAATTGACAGTATAAGCTTCATACAATAAACTACACACTCACACAGTAAACTACACACACAGTAAACTACACACTCACACAGTAAACTACACACAATAAACTACACATACAGTAAACTACACACTCACACAGTAAACTACACACAGAGTAAACTACATACAGTAAACTACACACTCACACAGTAAGCTACACACACAGTAAACTACACACTCACAATAAACTACACACAGAAGTAAACTACACATACAGTAAACTACACACTAACACAGTAAACTACACATACAGTAAACTACACACTCACACAGTAAACTACACACTCGGACAGTAAACTACACATACAGTAAACTACACACTCACACAGTAAACTACACATACAATAAACTACACACTCACACAGTAAACTACACACTTTCGGACGATAAGCTACACACAGAGTAAACTACACACTCACACAGTAAACTACACACAATAAACTACACATACAGTAAACTACACACTCACACAGAGTAAACTACACACACAGTAAACTACACACTCACAGTAAACTACACACTCACAGTAAACTACACACTCACACAGTAAACTACACATACAGTAAACTACACATACAGTAAACTACACACTCGCACAGTAAACTACACACTCACTGATAAACACACACACAGTAAACTACACATACAGTAAACTACACACTCACACAGTAAACTACACACTCACACAGTAAACTACACACTCACACAGTAAACTACACATACAGTAAACTACACACTCACACAGTAAACTACACACTCACACAGTAAACTACACACACAATAAACTACACACTCACACAGTAAACTACACACTCACACAGTAAACTACACATACAGTAAACTACACACTCACACAGTAAACTACACATACAGTAAACTAAACATACAGTAAACTACACACTCACACAGTAAACTACACACACAGTAAACTACACATACAGTAAACTACACATACAGTGAACTACACAACTTTCTAAATGCTAATCATTATTGATTGTGTCGGTCAGATCACCGACTTCAGCTCGTCAGTATTGATCGGCTGATAGGAGCTTTTAGACACACACACACACACGCACACACGTGCACGCACACACACACACACACACAAACACACACACACAAACACACACACACACGCACACACACACACATACACACTTTCACTCAGTTAACCTGGCCACACCAGACGCATTCTGAATGTGTGTGTGTGTGAAAAATCTTGATATATTTGGGCCAACATGATCATGTTCTTCTGCAGTGTGATGATCGGTGCATCAGTGCTTCTTTTTCCCTGATATTGGACCGTAAACTCGTTCCACATGTTGACATTCGGTCCAGTATACCATAGTGTTTGAGTTTTGGTTGATATGGTCCAGCCCTGGGTGAGCGCTGGTGTGAGGTGAGGTGTTGAAGGTGGACGATGGTGAGGCAAGTGGAAGTTTTTGGGACGTTGAGCTCAAGGACACGAGCGTAATTAGAGATGATGAAAGTTAATGACGGTATAAATCACACCTCCTCGTCAAATTAACGACAGCACACACTTTAATGAGTCATCGGGGCTGCAGTCACGGCCAGACAGTGTGTGAGTGTTTAGGACAGGGAGCATTTTTAGGTCATTTACTCTACAACATAACATCATTATAGTCATCATATTTACCACACACTCACCATTAGTGAAATTAGCTGCTCTCTGTGTATATTTTATACGTTTTGTCACATTTATACTGCAGTACCAAGTGGAGCGAGCGTCAAGGTGCAGTTGAGTGTGTACAGACGCCAGCTTTTGCTGGTGAAAGTTCCACTGCATGCTTAGAATTTTGTCCCAAAATAACACCATACTATTTTTTACCTCGATAAGAAATATCATCACGGTTTAATATCACGATGATCTCGTCACACCTCAAATAATATACACACCACATGTCATAGTGTTCATCATTCAACCCTCTCCAGAACAAATCAAATATGAACTGAATCAACACTCAAAAACTAAGGTACTAACCATCTTACGCTGTGTGTGTGTGTGTGTGTATTGCGAGAGAGAGAGACAGAATAAGGAACTGGAACTGGGATTAGAGCATCCATCCTGTGAGGTTATAGATATAGACTTTGCTGCTGTCACACACACACACAACCTCCTGCTGAGTTAAAAGGCTCCATTGCCATGGAGTTGTGTGTGTGTGTGTGTGTATCTCCAGGTGTGTTGATCCTGCTGCTTCACTTCTCCCCAAAATCACCTGCTGTGTACCCATAATCCCCTGCTCCATCACAATCCGACCAATTGCGGCTCAGCTCCGGCCGGCGTGAAGCGGCTCAATCTCTTCCACAGTGAGAGGAGACGGAGCGAGGGATAGAGAGGGAGGGGGCGGCATGGAGAACGAGGGAGGGAGAGAGCGGAAAGAGTGTGAGCAAGCAATGGAAAGAACAAGTGAAGGAGGGAGAGAACTAGAGAGGGAGAGAGAGAGTGAGGAAGAGAGAGAACGTGGGGGTGAAGAGGTGCAAGAGGAAGAGTGCAAGATAGTAAGGGAAAGAGGGAATGGGAGCAAGCGAGGGATGGAAAGAACAAATGATGGAGAGGGTGAGCAAGAAAGAGACAGAGTGAGCAAGCGAGGTAAGGAGGAAGAGAGGGAGAGAACGAGAAAGGGTGCACGAAGGGAAAGGGAGCAAGCGAGGGATGGAAAGAACGAATGACGGAGAAAGGAGAAAGCGAGTAAGGTAGGAGAGAAAAGAGAGACAGAAAGAGCAGACGAGCAAGAGAGAAGATGAGCGAGGGAGAGAGAGAGAGAGCAAGGGAAGGAGGAAGAGAGGGAGATTATCATGCTCTGCCTCCTGCTGCCCTCCTCTCTGTCCTTCGTCCTCCTTTTCATCTCCGTTCTCATCACTCTCTCCCTGCTCATTAGCATAATCCCCACAATGCAGCGCTGCGGCGGGGCGTTGGCACGGCGACGGCCCGGCGGGAGCTTCATCACTCTCTCCTGAATGTTCTCTGGTTCCTACGGGAGTGATGGAGGTGCAGGTTTAATCTGCATCACTTGACTCTCTGGAATGTGAAAAAGACACCGTGTGCTAGAGATGCACGATGATCTCGGAATCATATCGGACCAAGGCTTAGATCTGCGCGATATTTCCAGCTGATATTTGATGTTGCGTTTATTGTATGTGGGAAAGGTGGCGCTTGTGCCAGGCGTGTCCAGAGGCCGTGGTGGGATTGGGATTGGTGGGAATCAGCATCGTTGTTGGTAGATATAAGCATGAAAAATATCAAATATCGGCGTCGACTGGTCCAAACAATATACAGGAGTAAAACTCTTTACTAGGAGTGTAAATCACGAGGTTCACCACCATATTAACTGATTCATTTTAAAATTGAAACATTCAAAATTAGCAAAGCTAAATCAAATACAATTAAAATATATTGAGAAATATATTTTTGAAATTATTCTTGTTATAAATAGATTAAATTATAAATTGACAGATTAAATGAAAATAGAAAAACAGAATTTTGTTAGTAGCAGTGGAAGTTCACAATAGTTTGATTTAAAAAAAATGTAGAAACAAAAATTAAGAAAAACTAATTTAAATGTCATAAAATATAGATAGAAGTATATCTTTGAAAAATAAATGTTAGTTGTATGATGTGCATAAACATGAGCTCTGTACAGTTGTGTGTGGTGTGTGTGTGGTGTGTGTGTGTGTGTGTGCAGTCTTGTCAAATTCACCATCAAATCAGTGTCACTCTTCTTGTGGTGGTGTGTAACACACTCTGGAAATGTTGGTTCTTATCTCTAGAGTCAGATGAATGCCTTGGAAACTTTTTTAGTAAGCGGTTTTCTTGAGGGTTGCACAGATCACAGATGGGGGTAGAGTGTGTGTGAGTGTGTGTGTGTGTGTGTGTGTGAGTGTGTGTGTGTGTGTGAGTCAGATGAAGATAAGACGAGCTTGTCATGTCTTGGAGCATGAATTCCTGATGCGGGCTTTGAAGACAAGCTGGTTTTGTTTCCACTTACCTTACAGTGCCCCGTGTGTGTGTGTGCGTGTGTGTGTGCGCGTGTGTGTGTGCGCGTGTGTGTGTGTGCGTGTGTGTGTGTGCGTGTGTGTGTGTGTGCGAACTTCATCTCCAGCTCTTATCACACACACACCTGGAGCAGGCGGCTTGAGCCCTTACAGCCGAGGAGTGTGTTGCATGAGGGACAGAAACACACTGTGTAAGAGAGCAGATCCAACATTGCGCTGGTTCAAAACCTCACACACACACACACCACACACACACACACACGTTCAGCTCCACGCTCGTCTCCAGGCAACATGCAGAGGTATTGTTGTGAGTTTACCAGCAGAAACTTTATTTCTACATTCCAGTGTTTTGAGTCACTTCCACAAGGGTAAGTTGAGAAACAAAGCCGATTTTCAAAAAAATTGTTCTTATAACGCAGTTTTGATCAAATTCTGACATCAGTCTGGTCATATTTGTGGGTTGTTCTTCATTTAGAAGACACCGTGAAGACGGCTCGTATGCAGATGTTATTGTGCTGCTGTAGAGCATGATTTTTTCACGTCTGCTGGTGTTTTATAATGCAGTTAAACCCTCATCACTGATGATTATTTGAAGTAAGAGAGAGAGAGAGAGAGAGAGAGAGAGAGAGTGCAGGTGAAGAAAGGATAGAACATGCAAAACATTCTTTCATCCAACAAGATGTGTGTGTGTGTGTGTGTGTGTGTGTGATGTCTGCTGGTGGGGCAGCTGAATGTGGGGTAATTACATTATCACACAGATGGAGGGAGAGATGGAGAGAGGTGTAAGGAGCAGATAAGAGCCGTGATGAGGCAGTCAGAGGAGAAACTTCCAGAAACCCCCCTCTCTCTCCCTCTGCTCCCTCTCTCTCTCTCTCTCCTTTTCTCCTCTCTTTCTCTTTCTCTTTCTCTTTCTCCTCATCTCACTCTCTAAGTGGTGTATTAACGTGTGTGTGTGTGTGTGTGTTAAGCGCTCCACCATCTCCCCTCATAAAACACCAGTGATGCGTGTCTGCTTGCACGTGTCTGGTGTGTGTGTGTGTGTGTGTTGTTGGAAAGATTTTCACACACACAGAGCTGTGCAGATGTAGGTTTGTGCAGCAGGTGAGTGTGTGATGTTGAGTTTCTCTCTAGGGACACACTGGAGCTGCACACACACACACACACACACACTCTACAAACATCATTTACAACTTCATACACACTCACACACACACACACTCTACAAACATCATTTACAACTTCGTACACCCACACTCACACACACACACACACACACACACACAGAGGAATGATGAGAATATCAGATGTAGACAGGGAGGGAAAATACACTGCTATCACTCAGAGAGAGAGAGAGAGATGACGGGAGAGAGCAGGTGTGTGCTGTTGTGAATATTGACTTGATTTGGGGTGTGTGTGTGTGTTCATAGGATGTGTGTGTATATTGTTGAGTGTGTGTTTGGGTTTGAGTGTGTGTTGTGTGTTGTTGAGTGTGTGTTGGATGTGTTTATGTGTGTATGTTTTTGTGGGGATATGCTTGTTAGTGTGTGTGTTTGTGTAAATCAGTTACACTGTGTTATAAATAAGTTATAGTGTTGTTCTAACCTCTCCATCCCCACCTCTCCCTCCACCCATCTCCATCTCTCTCTCTCCTCAGTGCTGCCCACCTGTTCTCCGCTGGATTTCCACTGTGATAACGGGAAGTGTATTCGCCGCTCGTGGGTGTGTGATGGAGACAACGACTGCGAGGACGACTCTGACGAGCAGGACTGCCGTGAGTGACGCTGACTCCGTCCACATCGCATAGCCCGCCCACATCACATCTCACCCACACACTTGCTCATGAGTACCTCTGTGGTACCTTCTACCGGTCCGGGACTTCAACCGGCGACGATCTGATCATGGAGTCAACTCCCAAACCGTTACACAACCCCCCTGCACCTGTGTAGAAGTCCTGTAAAACACAGCGCTGCTGACTTTGCTGATGAGTTGACATCTTATTACAGTTAAAGTTGTCGCTAGGGACGCACGATATGGGAATTACTGACCGATGCCGATATCGATGTTTTTCATGGTCACGTCTGCTGCTGCTGCTACTGCTGATGAGTCGAGCGCATAAAGACCAAAGTTTGGTCACAAAAGCTCTCCCTCTTTCTTTCTTCTTTCTTTCCTCCCCTATATTTCTCACTCTGTTCCTCTTCCTCTGTCTGACCCTCCTTCTCTTTCTCTACTGATGTCTCTCTCTCCTCCTCTACCTCTTTGACTGTCTATCTCTCTGTCTTGTCTGCCTTCCTCTCTCTTGCACACTACTGCACACACACGCCCACACACACACACATACACACACACACACACACACACACACACCCAGCTCATAATAACATCATAATAAATGGGCAACACCAGTGAGTTGTGTATTTGTGTTGTTTTGTTACCTCTGTGTGTGTGTATGTGTGTGTGTGTGTGTATTGTGCCACACACATAAATAAATCAGATATGTAGTGTACGAGCAGATTCCATGACCAAACGGGAACACATTAAATAATGGAGGATGAAGAAAGGACAGAGAGAAGGAGGGATGACGGAGGAGAGAAACAGCACAGGTCTGAGAGAGAGAGCTTGACATCAGTGTATCTGTCAGCTCACAGCAGGGTGTGTGTGTGTGTGTCTGGATGTCATCCTCCTCACTGGGCTGTAACAAGTGTGTGTGTGTGTGTGTGTGTGTATCTGACAGCCTTCACCAGGGAAACACGGTGAGGAAAACAGGCAGGAGCCTCTGCTAAAGAGCATGTCAGTGTGAGTGAGTGTGTGTGTTTACGTGTGTGTGTGAGGTACAGTGTTAGTGCAGGAGTAAAAGTGGGACAGATGAATTGTTAATAGCCCCTCTGGTCCACCTCAACACACACCTCAATAAAACATGAGATACAGTCTGGGCTGGAACAGGAGTGTGTGTGTGAGAGTGTGTGTATAAGTGTGTGTGCGTTATAGAACATAACTGTGTAAAGAACAGTGGACATGGCCTTGAAGGAGAGGAATGTCCATTAGGAGTGGGGATGCACAGTAATATCAGGCAATGTCCCCATGTACACGGGTGTTTCTGAAAACGGAGGTTTTTCTGTGTTTTGGTCTTGCGTCCACACGTAAACGGCGTTTTGGGTCAGTGAAAACGGAGGTTTTTAAAAACTCCAGCCAAAGCGGCGATTTTTGAAAACTCCGTTTCTGCGTTTGGGTGTGGACAAGAAAAACGAAGATTTTGTAAAACGGACCTTTTTGCGTCACGGCGTGCACCACACATATAAGGTTACGTTATGCGGCGTGTCTACGTTAGGTTGTCATCTACAATGCAAGGCATGCTTTTGACAGCGTTTTTTGCGATTGCGTGTGGACGGAGACATTTTTGAAAACGTGCTGGTGTGGACACGATTTAAAAAAAAAACAGAAACAGAAAATCTCCATTTTCAGAAATACCCGTGTACGTGTGGACATGGCCTCAGAATCAGACAATAATTTAAGTCTTCGTCATCAGCATCAATATAGGCAGAAGTAAGCATGAAAAATATCAGATCAGCAACGGCTGATAATCCCCATATCGTGCATCCCTAATCAGGAGAAATGAACCTGAAAGCAGCCTCCCTCTCATTATTAATGTGATCAGTTGTACTTGATCAATCACCGTTCAGTACGATCGAAGGCCTTTCTCTGCTGCTCAAAACCAGACTTAAAATCATTGGACATGAACGCAGCTTTCCCCGTCTGATTGATTAGTCATTTTAGCAGTAATTAGTGGAGAGCAGTGGGCTTCTGGGCTGTCGATAACTTTCCACTCTCACAGCAGTGTGTCTGAGATCTCCACACTAACTAACTAACTGTGTGTGTGTGTGTGTGTTTGTAGCTCCACGGGAGTGTGAAGAGGACGAGTTCCACTGTCAGAACGGCTACTGCATCCGCAGCCTGTGGCACTGTGATGGAGATAACGACTGCGGAGACAACAGCGATGAACAGTGTGGTAGGTTTAACACACACACACTTGGAGCCTAGTTAATTAATCAGAGTTCTCTCCCTGAGGAGTGTGTTGAGGAGTGAGCGTCGTGTCGCAGCTGACCCTTAAACTCCAGCCTGGAAATCAACACACTATCCTGTAATGACTCTGTGTCTGTGTGTGTGTGTGTGTAGACATGAGGAAGTGTTCGGATAAGGAGTTCCGCTGTGCAGACGGCAGCTGTATAGCAGAACACTGGTACTGTGATGGAGACACTGACTGCAAGGACGGAACAGACGAGGAGAACTGCCGTAAGTGTGCGTGAGTGTGTGTGTGTAAGTTCGCCCTCACATCACACACTCCTGCCTTCTTCATTTCCACTCTCACACTCTTCACAGCTCATAAAATTCCAACATTCCCACAAGCCATCAACATTTCCTCTAGAGGTCAACCGATTACCATCCGGCCAGTTATCGATATTTATTATCATCTCTATGATTTTGCTGTGATTTCAAATTTAGGAATAATAATAATAATAACAATAATAATAATAAGAGTAGTAGTAGTAGTAATAATAATAATAGTAACGCCAATCTTGAATGTTGACCTTTAACTCCTTTAATTACATTATGAAAGTCCAGTCTTAGGGCTGGTTTCTTGCTCATGGTTTAGGCCTAGTCTTGGACAGAGTTGTAGTATCAACGGAGATTTACCGTTCAAAATCAAAGCTAGTCCAGGACTTTAGTGTGGATTAATCAGGGAGTAAATGTAAAATATTTGTAGTGATTTTTTTACGTGATTCCAGTCGTTAGGGGCCTCTCCTGTAAATAACACATGAGAAACTGCTAAACACTGGAATAAAGCGTAAAAATAACAACTAAACACACAGTTTAATTCCAACCAAACACACACAGAGCCCTCAGAGCTGGACGTGGGCTTAATGTGTGCCAGCGTCCAGCAGCGCGGTCATGTGGTGTTTACATACAGCCGTACACCCCGTATTTACACCCTCCCTCTTTACTCAGAGTGTGTGAGTGTATATATATATATGTATAAATGTACTGGAGCTGTTTGTGCTGATCTGTGTGTGTGTATGATGTGTGTGTGTGCAGCGGTGGACGCGATGGCGGCCACCTGCAGCGTGGAGGAGTTCCAGTGTGCATACGGACGCTGCATTCTGGACATTTACCACTGTGACGGAGACGACGACTGTGGAGACTGGTCAGATGAGTCCGACTGCTGTAAGGAGACACACACACACACACACACCTCACACTCATATACAGTATATATACAGATACACACACGTTCATACAAATACATATACACACTGATCATACACAGTCTTATAGACAGATATACTCACACACAGTTACACACACATATATACACACCCACATAGACATTCACACAAACACACACATTCACATATACACTTATATAAACACATCTCTCTCTCTCTCTCTCTCTCTCTCTCTCTATATATATATACACACAATTACAGACACACTTGCTACTATTCCTACTTACTAATATATACACACATAAACACTCATGGAAATACTTATAAACAAATACATACCCACACCTATAGATACACACACACATTCACAGATGCACATTTGTGACCCTCCACGGCAAAACCAGTCGCTTGACACAACGGAGGTTTCCGAGAAAAACGAGCGTTTATGTTGCGTGGGGTAAAATGTTGGATTTGTTGTTTTTAGTGTTTTGAAACAGTGGAAGGTCTATACTGTACTGTTGCGAATAAATTTGGCTGAAAAACTTCCCCTTTCCATCCTAAAAACGTGACTTTCTTGAGGTGAGGAATTCAATTCCAGCAGAATGTTAAAAGTTTGTGTTTTGACCGCTCTACTTCAATATTTACGGTAAATCCACTGGTTGACTAGCGTGAAGATATTTCTCCTGAATCCATCTTCGTCTCCCGAGTTCAGTTAACCTAACGCAGGTAGGCTATCCGTGTGGCTGTGAATGCAGCGTAGGCTAGCGTAAATGCAAACGTAGCCGCGACCGCACCAAGCGTCTGTGAGTGCTATGGCGATAGTCAACTACGACGGCAGATTTCTCCGTTTCTCACTTGCCGTGACAGGAAAAAAAAAAAAAAAAAAAAAAAAAAAAAAAAAGTCATATGTCGTCCCATTCATTCCATATAGGTATCATTTTGAAGCTTGATTTATGCCCTTTCATGAAAATATAATAACTCAATTTCGAAAATTTGCGACAAGCGACTGGTTTTGCCGTGGAGGGTCACAAATATTCTTTAAAATAACCATGGTAACAGCAATGTTTTGTAACTGTAGTTACAAATGAGAATTTTAATTTAAATTGTCATCTTTAAATTTTCATTTTCTTGAATTGGGACAGAGTAAGTAAGTAAAGTTTATTTATAAAGCACTTTTAACAGACATTTATCACAAAGTGCTAGGGAGAATAAGAGAATAATACAGATAAAGACACAGTTTAAAAAACACAATATAAAATATATTAAAAAGAAATAAAAATAAACAGAGGTTACCCAAAAGCCTGCGTAAAAAGGTGGGTCGTAAGTTGAGCCTTAAACAGTTCAGCTGACCACACAGACCTCAGCGCTGGTGGAAGACATTTGGTAGTGTAACGGTCAGGCAGTTGGCTCCGTGATCAGTGGGTGAGTGATTGTCATGGTGAACACACCACACCAGTGGGCAGCTAACATGGGCCTTGTTTCACGTTTGCACACCGTGATGCGTGTTTGTGCTGAGTGTGGAGGGGATTTAGATGCAGCGTGCAGAAAGTGGAGAGATTTATTAGAGGAGGGAGGTCTGCGGGAGAGACGGCCTGGATTCGGACGGACTTGGAAAGGCTGTGGTCGGAAGAGAGGCTCGAGAAGAAGAATCGTTCTGCGGTTTATCATCGTTCTGGGCGTGCTGCAGGGCCAGGCGTGATTGGTGGAGCCGGGGAAGGGGCGGGAATGGGGGGATTGTGGGATGAAATGCGATCCTGCGTGAAGCATCGTTTACGGAGAGAAAACCCTGCGGCGTTCCGGGCTAGCGTTCTCGCTCGACGCTCCCGCGCTGCATTCCGAGCCGACCCGAGGAATTCCGCTGCTGCGAATCGCAAAGGAAAACATGGCACAAGCCAGTGGCGGGAAACCACGAGTGTGTGCTTGCGAAAGTGTGTGTATCTGCGACTTTGTGTGTGTGTGTGTCTAAGGGGGTGGGGGGTTCTTTTCCATGTGCTTCTCCGGGACGTCTGGAAACTTCCGAAAAAAGGCTGAAGGCAGCCGCAGGAATGATGAAGACCCTGCCTGGGAATATGCGCCAAAACCTGAGCGGCCACACACTGAGAAAACGGTCACATGACCAGGAGGATGGAGGGGAAGTGGAGAGGAGATGAGTGGGTCTAGGAGTGGGAATTACACTGTAAGAAATAAAGAAGCACTGAATAAATATGAAGGAGGGAGTGGGTGGTGAAGCTTGTAGTGGGGTTGTAGTGGGTGGTGGAGATTGTACTGGGATGGTGGTGGTGGTGTAGTGGATGGCGTAGTGGGTGGTGGAGATTATAGTTGTAGTGGGTTGTGGAGATTGTACTGGGATGGTGGTGTAGTGGATGGCGTAGTGGGTGGTGAAGCTTGTAGTGGGGTTGTAGTGGGTGGTGAAGCTTGTAGTGGGTGGTGGAGGTTGAAGTGGCAATGTAGAGGGGGTATAGTGGGGTCATAGTCGGTGTGGGGGCAGTAGTGCGTGTTGGGGGTGTTGTGGGTGGGCAGGTACAACACACCTGTGGGGAGATTAAGACTCCACCTTTCCTGCAGCTGTGCTTACATCAGCTATACAAAGCTAGCACATTCCATTCTACACACACTCACACACACACACACACACACACTCACAGAAGAATAAAGGCGAGGGTTTGACACGGACGAGGGGAACACAGAAGAGAGAAGATGATGGATAAGCGAGTACCAGCAGAAGGAGCAGGATCACAGAGGAGAGAACAGAGAGAGAGAGAGAGAGAGAGAACCTGCAGACCAGAGTCACGTCCAGCCATGCGTTACACACTTACCAGATAACATCACTAACTGAGGCTACCATCTCACTTTACACACACACACACACACACACACTTATGTCTTTGTAAGGTCCAGGGTCAACTACTGAAATCACTATTTAAATATTAGTTAATTTTTTAATTTTTCAGGATATTTCCAGATGATTTGTGCATCTGTATGATTAATGAAGTTAATGCAAATATCTAAAAAATAATAGATATTTTATGCACACACAACGGACAAACCTGGGTGGTGGTCCCCGAGACAAAGGCAGTTAAAAAGCCGTGGATCATATCGTATCGTGAGAATTGATTGGTGATTTTCTGGCTGTGGCATAAAAATTCTAGTTAGGAAGCACATCCTGGTAGTAGCTGTGGCAGCCCAGTCAGCGCGCAGTGTGAAGTAATGTTGAAAAATTGATGCGATGCATCGTGATATTGTATCGAATCGTTGGCCTGATAATCGTAATTGAATCGAATCGTGAGAGCAGAAAAGGTTCACGCTGCTAGTCTTCAGTTAAACATCTGTTGACTGCTGCGCTTATTTTCAGGAGCTTTTATTTCGAATTATTCTAACTTGAAATTCCTGATTTCTAATCTAATTCTAAGTGTAGTGCGTGCAGGGTTGTGTTATGTTCGCTTCTATATATGTTTGAATACGTGTGGCTACGTAGGTATTTATTCTGTGGTTATATTGTTTAGCGCTTGGTGTTTAAAAATGTGCTTTAAAATTAAATTGACATTTACATTAACGATTAGGTCTTCACAGACACCAGAAAACCACACACACACACACACTTGAGAGTCAATAAGGGCAGACTGAAAGATTTCAATCTCAAACCCTGTGTAGTCCAGCACAGATTTTAATCTGGTCATTTCCCGGTTTTGATGCTGTTCAGGGTGGTCTGAGGGATCCAAACTCATCTTAAACGGGTTTGAAATGACGATTTGGCACCAATTCAAGCTTAAAGGGTTTGAAATGTTAAGATGCTCTCGATTTAAACGGCTCTTTTTGAGTAGATTAAGACGGAGAGCAGTCGGTCAGGCCGGGTTCTCGGTGTTGGTGAAGTTACTTTTAAACAGTAGCTTTTTAAGCTAAAAGCTACTTGTGATTAAAAGTATCTAAGCTCTACTTCAAGCTGCTGTTTTAATATAGTAGCAACTACATCCAAGCTGTTTCATCCAGTAATACTGAGTGTTTGTGTGTAGGACACTCTTAATGATCATGAATTAAAAAATAAAACAGGGTCAAAAGTAAAAAGCTATATTTTTAACAATGTAATGTTAGCAGGCAGCTTTTGGGGGTAGAAAGTGTTGTAATTTTCACTTTGTGTAAGCTCTGTCCTTTGCTTCCGTCTTGGCCAATGTGGACTCCATCCTCCGACTCCATCTCGCAGCTGCCGAGAGCATACTGTGATGCAGTGAGGTAGCCGGTAGCCCGGTAACCAATCAGATGCCACCTCCGCCATTTTAATACCAATCACAAACCAATGCTAGTTGAAAATAGAGAAGAATTATAGTATTTATTTTGTAACAGTGTAGCGTTGTCATGCTACATCACTATTTGTTAAAATCGGCTTGTTGTTTTAAAACTAGCTTTGCTGCTAATCAGCTGCTATACAAAGTAGTGAAGTTAGCAGCGTCTCTAAATTTAGTTAGCTCCTCCCCAACACTGCCGGTAGGGATTTTCACGTGGTATCTATTAAAAGCGTTATGCAGCTAAATGTCCCCCAACACAGCGCGCGACATCAACACGCTAATTAAATCCAGCCGCGTTAAGGAAGCCAAACCGCTTGTTGGGGGCTGCAGGTAACGCACTTTGTTGCCAACAGATTAACAGAGTAGCTGTGAGTGTCTGAGCAGCGCAGAGGAAGTTGTGGCAGGATGGCAGTGGGGGAATCTGATAATGTGTTTATTTATATAGTAAAGTGTACAGTTTTTACCATTATATAAATGTAGTAGCATATATATACTATCTGGCTAGTATATATAGTAGCTCTTGCTCAAGGCACTGCTGGCAAAATACCAAAATACTATTGCATTTTTGCATTTAGACTGATTTTATATATTTCTAAAATGATTGTTACAGTTTTCTTTTTAAAAAGCTATTTTATTTTATTTCTGTAAAGCACGTGAAGTGAGCTCCGCCTATGATAATGTGATATGTGACCCTCCACGGCAAAACCAGTTGCTTGTTGCAAATTTTCGAAATTGAGTTATTATGTTTTGATGAAAGGGCATAAATGAACCTTCAAAACGATACCTATATGGAATGAATGGGACGACATATGACTGAGATATCATCATTCAAAGGAGTCGGGTTTCTCCTGTCACGCCAAGTGAGAAACGGAGAAATCTGCCTTTGAAGTTGACTATCGCCGTAGCACTCACAGACGCTTGGTGCGGTCGCGGCTACGTTTGCATTTACGCTAGCCTACGCTGCATTCACAGCCACACGGATAGCCTACCTGCGTTAGGTTAACTGAACTCGGGAGACGGACGGCGATGGATTCCGGAGAAATATTTTCACGCTAGTCAACCAGTGGATTTAGCGTAAATATTGAAGTAGAGCGGTCAAAAACACAAACTTTTAACATTCTGCTGGAATTGAATTCCTCACCTCAAGAAAGTCACGTTTTTAGGATGGAAAGGGTAAGTTTTTCAGGGAAATTTATTCACAACAGTACAGTATAGACCTTCCACTGTTTCAAAACACTAAAAACAAAAAATCCAAAATTTTACCCCACGCAACATAAACGCTGCTTTTCTCGAAACTCCGCTAAGCATGTTTAATTGGTTTGCTGCGGAGGGTCAGCAAGGTATATAAAATGCCCTTGCCATAAATGTCTGGTTGAGCTCAGCAATAAAAAAGTGTTCAAATGCTATTTTAGTTTAGTGATTTGATATGAAGGGAAGACACCTTGTTAAATCAGGATGTGATATTACGCATCATATCGATCTCTCACTGCTGATCACCAGAATTGTATCGTAGTAGACACTGTATTGTTCACCACTGAATTAAAGTGTTTATTAGTCATTATGAACACAGTACAGCACACAGTGCACCACAGTCAGATGTGAGCTCTGTGTTTGACCCATCCGTGAAGGAGCAGTGGACAGCTGTGTTTGGGGACAGTACCTTTCTCATAAATACCTCAGTGGTACCTTTACCTGTCCAGGACTTGAACCAGTGACCATTTCCCTAACTGTTACACTACCTACTGTCCCTGTTGAATCACTATCATGTTATATTGTGATTAAACTTGCGACTAACACCCGTAGCAGACGAAAGTGGTTTCCTGTTTGTTTTCAGATACGAAATCTGTTGCATTTTAAACAAATCTAAGAAAATTTTAATTGTAGAAATTTTAAATGCTCATTACTGAGATTATCATCATCTTTACGTTAGTTGAAAAATATGAATACATTTTTTGGAACGCATGAATCGATGTTGAGTCAAAAGAGAATGAATCGCTATTCGATTGTGTACATGGAACATCCCTCAAAACAGAGTGAAGTAAAGGTGTGTGTGTGGGGAGGGGGTTTGTTTAACTGCACATACACACTGCTTCGGGGGTTTATTTACTGCCTCAGCCTCGTGGAAGCTGCGTGTTTTGTTGAGATTTCTGAAGTTTTTAGGTCAGCCCTTTTTCCTGACTGCTCTGATTTAATCCTCATGTTGCACTGCATCCTTTTAATTCTTTTCTTTCTTCCTCTCTCTCTCTCCCCGCAGGGCTGCCCCACCCGCTTGCCATCACGGTGTTTGAGGACAGTCTCTACTGGACAGACTGGCACACCAAAAGCATCAACAGCGCCAACAAGTTCACGGGCAAAAACCAGGAGATCATCCGCAATAAGCTGCACTTCCCAATGGACATCCACACACTCCACCCGCAGAGACAACCTGCAGGTCACACACAAACATTAATATATACTCCCAAACTTTCCCGCAGTGGCACTCATTTGTAGATGTTTTTGAGCTCCCTTCATCCTCACCCAGTAATTCAGTTAGTTAAAGGCTTAATGATTTTTGAGTTGCTTTTTGTGCTTTGATGTTAATAGAAATGATTGATCGCTGTCTTCTTAATTAAGTACAGTCTAAATCGAATTGTGTTCAATGTAAAGACGTACTGAACTATTTCCATTGAATCAATATAATATTGCATCGCGGATAAAACTTTTGACGATACCGATAGTCAGTACTGTGCTCCGGACGGTCGCTGGTGCTCGGGTTTTTCACACTTCTGTTTTCCGGAGGACGATGTGCACAATCTCCTGTTTCTCAGACTCCTGATCTTGGAGCAGCACAGAGTACACCGAGTTCAGAATCCAAGATGGCTGATCGGTGTAAAGACTGTAACTAGTGGTGGGCTTATAAACGACTCTATATTTTTTATCGAAAATGTGATGACGATAACGATGATAAACGAAGCTATAAAATTCGATCACACTTGTTTGTCCACTATGCAACAGTGCGTTGAGATAGACAGTATCTTTGGCGAATCACGTAGCTCGGCATAACGCCAGCACAACAGCCAGTCGCACCCAATGATGCAAATTTGACCATAACATTGCGAAAGCTGCGGTAAAACATTAGAGAATGCGTCGAGATATAATTTAACGCTCAGAGCGCTTTATGCACACGCATCATGGCTGGCACGCGCTTCAGCGTTTCTTGACGATCTGCTGAGCATGTCGTCATAAATTTATGAGAGTTGCAGTACCTCTTGAAAAATTGGGGCGGCTGTATGTTAAAGTTTTGCCACGTGACGTCAGCATCAAGAGCTTACTATCAACACGGGCGAACCAGCCACCGCTTTTTTGCACCTTGTAACATCCTAATGCAAATAATTTTTTTATCTTCCTTATTTCACAGCTTAAATGTTTTCTCTCACTGTCAGCTTTCTTTCTTTCTTCCTCTTCTGTCACTTAACGCAGACTGGACGCTTTTATAGGTACACTGCCACCGTGAGTCCTTTAAGATTACGCAAGCGCGCATCTGCCACGAGAGATCGTTAGAGGCATGTCGCGCCTCTAGAAAAGATGCCGCCGTGAGTGAAAAAGGCGATGAAAATGCAGCACTTCCAAGTTACAGCGGACGCTGAAAGAATCCAAAAAAACACAATGTGACAATATATCGTGATAATTAGCGAAATCGATCAATATGACAAAAATATCGTGATAATGTTTTTGTTCATATCGCCCAGCTCTAACTGTAACAAATGCTTAGATTTTTTTTACATTTTTGCACTTTAGTGTTGTTTGAGTCTGACTTGGTCAGCTGTCTAGATAATACAGTGTTGTTGTAGTCGATAGACATGTTGCTACGGTGACGTTATACATCAGATGCCGCATTATGTGTTGTTTATCAAGTGCCGATGCTAGATTGTCTGGTTGATGTTTCTAAAAACAAACGACTGCCCTCGCTAGCCGAACAGAAAAGCCAACAGGATCAGAAACTTGAGACAGAAAATTTAGACAAAAAGGTATGAAGTTATAAAAATCTTCTTTTCGCGTTCATCTCTCCTGTTGCAAATGGATCGCATCCACTTGGGTTATCACTGTATTTTTAGCGGATGTGACTTTAATTCCCGCCAAATGAATCTCGGATCCAATACCAAATGGAACGCAGCGTTATCCATGACAAATCCAGTTGATCAAAGTTCTAAACTCAGAGCACAGAATTTCTAGTTGTTCACCTGTTGTGCACTCAGCATCATGGAGGAGTTGGTAGCATAATGGCTAGGGAGTTGAGCCCAGGATCAGAAGGTTGCCAGTTCAAGTCCCGTACCGATAAAGGTGCCACTGTGCTACTCAAGCACCGTCCTTCAAGCACTGCTCCCCAGATGCTGCCAATAAGCTGCTCCACTTCTGCTTATTTCCCTTTCTTCTCTCCTCCGTTGTTTCTATAGGTGGTCGTAACCGCTGTGGCACTAACAACGGCGGCTGTAGTCACCTGTGTCTCCCTAGCAACAAGACGTACACCTGCGCCTGTCCCACAGGCTTCAGGAAGCTGGACCAGCACAACTGTGCCCTGAGTGAGTTCATAACACCCTCATAGCCCTCACCACATTCCACACACTCACACACCTCGACCCTCTCATCAGCTGTTGCAGTGCTGCTGCTTTACCTCATAGCCACAGGAGACCTTTGATCTTGATCAGGTCTTGGACAGTTCCTGCTTTTGCCCGGCTGACGACATCCGCCGGATCAGCTTTGACACTGCGGACAAGTCGACGCATCGTGCCGCCCCGGCTGGTGCACGCCCGCACGCCGCGGGCCCTGGACTGGGACGACAGCGACGGTCACATTTACTGGACCGACGTCACCACTGACTCCATCAACCGAGCCCATTGGAACGGCTCCAAGCAGGAGGTCAGTGCAGTATGACCACCTGAGTAGAGCAAGAGACTTCAGAACATTACATTTACATGAATTGCGTTTAGCAGACGCTGTTATTCCAAAGGAAGACGTTTTGACTCCTTGATTCCTTGAGAAGACCCCAATAACCCCAGTTTGTTCCGGGACCCTGTGGACCCTGTGGTGGTAGTGCTGACAGTAGGATAGAGCTGGTCCAAAGGTGATCTGACCACTAGAACAACCAACTCAACCATATTGCTGTTAAAAATGTTGGACCTCAATCACCAACTTGTTCCTGAGAAGAAACCAGTGTGTTCTTGCTTATGTTCGTGGGAAAGAAAAGAAGAGCGCTCTTGCACACATTTTATGGCGTACTGGTAGTTTAATGGTTAGGGAGTTGGCACCGTGATCTGAAAGTCGCTGGTTCAAGTTTCATCAGAAACTTGACTCTCACCACCAGGTAGGATGGAAAAGGGAACCCCGAGAACCTAAGCTTGCCTGCTGTAGAGGCTGTAAAACACTGCCACCTGTAGGAAGACGTGCAGACTCGCAGCTCAGTCTTGTCTAGAGAGATTCCGAGTAATGTGAGCTCGTTTTTAACAAACTCCCCTTTGCAGGTTGTGGTGACACCAGCTAAGTCTCGTCGACTGGCTATTGACTGCAACACACAAAACTCTTCTACTGACTGACGCAGGTATGTACAAATCCCATGAGCTTCAGTGTTCAGAGCACTCAGTGCCTTCAGCGAAAAAAAAAAACACCGGTGGAGAGGTTTTTTTACCGCAGTGCTCAGAGCTCTTCAAGTTGAAATCCGTTCAGCTCTTAAAACAGCGCTGCCCTCCTCAATGTCACTTCACTCTTCAAAATCCAGGAAGGGTCGGGACACACAAATTCGCTGGTACACTAACAGAATCTATTTCAAATGCTTCCACTAATGCCAAGATGCAGTTTCTCTCCATCTAACCCTAACCAGCTAAACTAGTGATCTCAAAGAAACATATTGAAATTGGAAGAAACACAGGAGTTTTCAACGAGCGCTGAGAGAAGGTGCCGAGATGGCGCTCTGGAAGGGAGAAGGGAGATTTTGAACGTTCGCTCAATGCGTTTGCTGGAAACAGGCCCTAAAATGTGATTGAAATGTGTAGCTACAATACCTTATGGGACGATAATCACAAACAACAGTTATTAATATTAATGATAAATAACGTTAACAGTGAACAATACAGTGTCAATTTATGACCAAATTTTGCAAGTTAGAGACTCTACAAAACCTGACCTGTTTATGGTCTTCATGGGGGCTCTGCAGTGTGTTTTTGGTCTCAGTGTAGATTGCTGGACCTTGTTGACTTCTGTGCTGCAGTGTGCAGTGTGATGTACAAATTAGAGGTTGACTGATATTGGTTTCTCAGGGCTGATATTGATATTGATTATTGCTAGTTAACGAGGCTGATAACCGATATGTGGAATCGATATACACAAATAAGAAAATCTCTGGCAAACTTTATTTAAACTTTACTGTTCATAAATGCTATCATATTAGAAGGGACGGCAGTGGAGCCACAGTAGCGCACCTTGTAATTACTTATTATCGGTGACGGTCAAAATTAAAAACACTGATACCGATAATGACTCTTAGTACAAATGACTTTTTTCCTCTTTGATGCCTTTCTTGTTATTTATTTTCTTCTTCTTTCTGCTCTCCGTCAGGTACGGACCGCATCGAGGTGTCCAACGCTGACGGCTCCATGCGCACGGTTCTACTCTGGGAGAACTTGGACCGTCCTCGCGACATTGTGGTGGACCCCATTGGAGGGTCAGTGGAGGTTTTAAATAAATAACATCACAAACTCGCTAACAACCCCTACATAAAAACATTTGAGGTTAAACACACTGTTTAGTGGAGTTTACAGTAGTGGAATACAGTAATAGAAAAATACAACCTGTTAAATTCAAATTATATTCATGTGAATCACAGACAACCTCGACCCCAAGTTTCAAGTCCACACTGCAAAAAATCAGTGTCAGAAAATAAGAAAAAGAAAAGGATAATAAGAAAAAAGGTACCAGAATCAAGCAAAATTTATCTTGTAAAGATCTCTTAAAACAAGAAAAAAAAATCCTTCTCTTTTTCCATGTTTTTAGCTTTAATATTCTTAAAATAAGCAAAGTTGTCATGAATCTCTTAACTCGTAGTGGAGAGCACTTTATTTCATTTTAAGAAGTTCTTATAATCAGTAAATTTTTCTTAATAAGATAATTGTAGCCAACATTTCTTAAAATTAGATTATTTATCTTACACATACAAGTCTAGTCAAGTAGTTATTCTAAAATAAAAAAACAAGATCTATTTTTTCTTCATAAGATTTTCTGGCTTGTTAAGATTTCATTTTTTGCAGTGCAGTATAGTACAAAACCTCCAACTTGCTGACAAACTTCTCCCCTTCTTACTTCACCTGACCACATTTGAACCAGTGGTCATTTTAGAAAACTGTAGTCGCATCCCAACAAACATTTTAACCTTGCAAAGTTATAACATTTAAACCATTGTCAGTCCCCACATTTACATTTATAGCATTTAGGCGACATTCGTATCCAGGGCGACATTTCCTGACGTTAGGGCCAGTCTCCCAGCAGTAACTTGGGGTTGAGGGTCTTGCTCAGGGACCAAGTATAAAGTTGAGGCTTCGAACCCACAACCTCTTGGTCCAGACTCAAGTATCATAACTACTAGACCACCACAATAATCCTAATAATGGTCATGGGCAGGGCTACATCAGTTAGACATGTTGAATGTTGGTGTTGATTAATTGCTCTGCTCTGTGAAGTTCTTTACATTTAATTCCATTTACACTTTTCATGTGGTCATGTCACAGCTGTTTATTAGCCCTTCCTGACCTCTTGGTTCCTCGTGTACAGGTTCATGGACTGGACCGACTGGGGCGCGAACCCTAAGATAGAGCGAGCAGGAATGGATGCTGCCCAGTCGCTATGGGTCATCATCTCCACTAACCTGACTTGGCCCAACGGACTGACCATCGACTACCAGACACAGAGACTGTACTGGGTCGACGCTGGCATGAAGACCATCGAGTTCGGCAACTTTGATGGCACGGACCGACAGGTAAAAAAACTAAAGGAAGATTTAGTGGAAGACTGGACCTCATTCACCAATATTTTCTTGGGTTTTCTTCTCAAAGCACGTTTAAACTTATATTCTACTGTTAGAGCTCTTAGGTTAGAGTACCGTCAGTTGTCAAGAAATGATACAAATGGGTGCTACCTTGGTGGAGATATTGCGGTGGCAGTGAAATGGACCAGGGGTTAATAAGCAAAGTGATCAGGCAGATCTCTAACCTCTATGCTGTTTTTGTGCCACGTGTCATCACGTTACTTGTGCCGTTCCACTTTTTAAAGAAATCATTTTTGCTTCAAGGTTTTGATTAGCAGCCAGTTGCCCCACCCCTTTGGCCTCACCCTTCATGAAGACAAGATTTACTGGACCGACTGGCAGGCTAAAAGCATCCAGAGCGCAGACAAACTGACCGGACTGGGCCGAGCCACGCTGGCCGAGAACCTGGAGAACCTGATGGACATCCACATGTTCCACCGCACACATTGGTGAGATCCCCAGCGTTCAGGTGCTACCGTCTGGTCCCTGGTCCTGTCCCCGTTACGTGATGCCGCGGGCAGTATTAGTATATACTAAAGATGGGACGGATCCAATCACATCCTCAAATTGCTGTAAACACGAGTGCGTTGTCTGATGGAAAGGTGTTGGAACGCAGCGTGTTGCATGTCGATATGATCTTACGGCTGACGTTCATCAGGGAGATTTATTGACTGGTTTCTCAGGTGCAGGATCAGACAGCTTTAGTTGGCCCCTGGCCAGTGTAACTCACACCTTGCCGTGTGTGGGGTTGGCACGCTGCTGTCCCAGCTCTATATTCAGCTCTGCAGGTGACTCACCCCCCATGAAAGCAGCTGCGAGGAATGTGCCTCTCTCAGGTCGCTTTTTTCACGCTGGGATTAAAACCGCCAGAATCCATCTCTGCCGAATTCTTGGACAGAAAAGCTCCTGGGGCGAGTAGTGAAGCTTGGAAAGCGAACTGGCCTCGCTGATGGATCGAATCTTCCCCACCCCACCCCTCTATTCCCCACAGGGACGTGATAACGATCTGTGACGTGACGCCTGTCCTGGAACCGCTCTTTTTTAATCCCGACTACTCCGGGGTTCGCGGTGATGACGAGGGTCAAAAAGAAGTTTAGGCTTTAAATTGGGCCAAGAGGATTGGACCTAAATACCACTTAAATATGATTTCACATACGACAAAAATATTCTTTATGACCCCTTGTGACCTGAACCTAGTGTAGGAAAACAGGAGAATAAATTTCATGAGTTCGCTAACTTTGCAAGATAACACGGTCAATAACTGATATTTGGAATCCATTCGGAATTTTACAAACGCAAGACTTTAATGAAATGATTTTATGGTATATAAATACTTTTGGTGTTTTACATTATTTTAATTTAACTTTAAATTGTTTCTCAATTGAATTGTACAGATTACAGGTCACATTAAAGGTTTTAATGTAAAAGTTTTGGAATGATTTATCTGGTTTTTAAAAATGTGCTTTTTAACAAGAGTTTCCTGCCCTCTTACACTTAAAAAAAATGTAGAATCATTTTCACTAGGGTGGGTTTGACAGGGAACTGATTTCCAGTTTTACGTTATTTTAATGTTATTTTTGTCCCTGCTTCATTGCAGTCCAGACGCCGTGCTCGGTGAATAACGGAGGCTGCAGTCACCTGTGTCTCTTGGCTCCGGCTCCTAAACGCTCCAGCTGCGCCTGTCCCACCGGCATCAACCTGCAGCAGGACGGCAAAACCTGCACTCCAGGTAACACTCGCACCTCCCGCCTGCAGGACGCTTGACTACACTTCCTGTTCTTTACAAAATGGGAAATTTTTGGAAAATGGAAAAATGTTGGTTTTGAGATGATCATTAAAATAGGTGTTTTGGGGTTTTGGTTTTAATGGAAAAGATGAATGATACGGAATTGATTTCTCATTAAGACAAATTGTATCATAAAATGTCAGTTGATTTTCCATTATTATTATTATTGTTATTATTATTATTACATATTACAAAATTATATTAACCTGTCATCCCACTTAGTTCATACTGTGTTCATTCATTTTCAGCTGACAGACTGTAGTATATATTATACAGGCTAGGCAATTATTCAAAATGAATCAAAATCGTTATTCAAAACTGGATTCAAATTATTTTAAAAATTCTGTTAACACATTTTAAAAAGACTTCTGTTGATACTTTCTTCAGCGCCTGTCCCTTTGAAAAAACATCACTATTATATAACAATCACAAAGATGCCCTAAGCAAACAAAAAAAACAAAATAATCGTTCATTAATTGTAATTGAGGTAAAATGTTCAGTTAATCGTGATATGTTGAGTTGATATCGCCCAGCCCTGTGATGTAAATTTGGACCTGTATGTGATGTGGTCAAGTCACGGCTGATTATAACGTGGTGAAAAATTGGGGTTGTGTTTCGATAAAAGATGGAGTCCCACAGCTCTGTACTTCACCCCGCTCGCTGCTGTGTTCATATCGTTTGGTGGCGGTCGCTCCGAGGCTGCTGGTCGTGCTTGAAATCTGGAAGCGAGGTGGAAATTTGCCCCGAGCACGAGGGTCGCCTTTAAAGATGGCATGAAGTTTGAGGGAAGGGTGTGTGTGTGTGTGTGTGTGAAGCTAACAGACGAGTGACCCCTTAAATCCTTTATCTGTCACCTGGGGCCAGTCGGTAGGTTCCACTTCTCCTTCAGCTTGCGAGCCTGATATGAGTGTGTGTATGTGTGTGTGTGTGTGTGTTTGCAGGAATGAACAGTTTCATGATCTTCGCTCGCCGGACAGTCATCAGGATGGTGTCTCTGGACATCCCTTATTTTGCCGATGTGGTTTTGGGCTGTGAATAACCCATGAAGAACAGTATTGCCATCGATGTGGACCCACGAGAGGGTATATAACATAACATAACATGCCTTAAATTGTCATTCCCCAAATGTACAACCAGTCTTTTTGTGCATCCCCTGCGTAGAACGTAATGCGCTGGTTTATTGCTCATGGATTAAGTCTAGTCTGGTCATTCAAACTTAAAGTTATTCAGTATCAGGGCTTTAATGCTCGATCAAATTATCCATAGCGAAGTGGTTATAACACATGTATAATATAATATAATATAATATAATATAATATAATATAATATAATATAATATAATATATAATATAATATAATATAATATAATATAATATAATATAATATAATATAATATTGACTTCTATAATCTCATTTTAATGCAAAGGCTCTCTGCTCAGGTAAAGTGTACTGGTCAGACAGCTCCTTAAAGAAAATCAGCAGAGCCAACATCAACGGCTCCGAGCACCAGGACATCATCTCCACAGGTGAAAAATTATTAAACGTTATATGAAAAATGATTAATTATTAAAAGAATCACTAAATATTTTAATTTAGTTAATTAACACATTTCCTCTTGTTTTGCTGCATCTCTTTGACCTCATCATGCAGTGCACAAGAACAGTTCCAAAACCCTAGAACATAAATGTTGTTCCTGCTTTTCCCATCTGTGTGTGTCCTACAGTTATTTTACCCGGAGCTAAAATGATTTACATGGATAAGAAATACTGAAATGCATTGGCATTTTTATTTGAGAAATAACAATTATTTTATTAGTTATATTAATAGTATCAGAGCCAAACAAATTTGTTTTGTTGAGGTGATCATACAGATCTGCACAGTAGTAAGAACATTATCACCACATTGATTTGCAGTGTAACAGTTATGAAGTTAGCCCCATGATCGGAAGGTGGCCGGCTCAAGTACCGGACCGCTAAAGGGGCCAAAATCTTGCCAAAAACACGTTTAGCCCACTGCGTTCTTCTAAAGGTTTGATCTCGTTCAAACGTTCTGATTTTAGGTCTGATGACCACAGACGGCCTGGCCGTCGATACAGTCGGCAGGGAAGACCTTACTGGATCACATCTGGAACCAATCAGACGAGGCGCCCCAACCTGACGGCTCCATGAGGAAGGTTCTTATCTGGCGCACCGGAGTAAACCGCTGCGCTATCGTGACTTCTACCATGAAATGGGGTAAATTATACGCCATTTAATTAAAAACTGATTCTCACCAACCAAAAAGCACGAAAAGGCCAAAATGCTCAGAACCAAGAGCTTGGAGTCGAAACCAGTTTGTCCAGCTTATGATATCGATGAGTCAAACGCAGGAGTCACTGCTGAGATGAAGTTTCGAATCCAGGAGAGCTCTAAAATCAGACACCTATAACACTTAATGTTCGACATAATACCGACAAATTTGATATCTGTCGATACGAGAGATAAATTTGCCTCTTTACGCAGGAAACAGAAAATAATTATTTGAAAAATGTCTGAATACAGGACTGAGATGATTCTGTTCTGCTTAAGGAAATCCTCGACGTAAATCCTGTTTTCCTGCTAAAACAATGTAGTAATTACACAGCCATATGTATCTGCTACATGATTTATTATTAAACTAACATCTCTAAATGATGACTCCTATAAACACAGTTGTGCACTTAGTGACGCTCCCTAATTAATTTAATGACGATATTATAACGATCCTCAGTGTCTTGTCCTGTGGCTGTTTGTGTTGTAAAGTTGATTTGAAGTTGGTTTCTGCTCGTCTGCAGCTACATGTACTGGACCGACTGGGGCGAGCATGCTAAGCTGGAGCGGGCAGCGATGGACGGAACGGATCGTGCCGTTCTGATCAGTAATAATCTGGGCTGGCCGAACGGACTGGCTATAGACAAGGCTGCCTCACAACTCATTTGGGCCGACGCTCACACTGAGGTCAGGATTCAGTTCAGTCTTATTTTACAGCACTTTTTACAACGTTATCACAAGCAGCTTGCATTAGCATTAGGTGTGAAGCTTCACTGGTCTCACGATTCAGTTGGATTACGATTATCATGTCAACGATTCGATTCCATCTCGATGCAGCACATTCATTTTTTCTAAATTACTTCACACTGCACACGGATTGGGAATGGATCCTGGATCGTGCAGCTACTACCGAGATGCTTTTTATCTTAAATTTTTATGCTGTTGCCAGAAAATCACCAAGCAGTGTCATTAAGCATAATCTGGGGGTTTCTTAACTGTTCCATCCCCAGTTCTATCGCATTAAACTCATAAAGAATCTCTTGAAATAAGCTTTTTTTTTTTTAATAAAATGTAAAATGAATATAAGTATGGAATATATTTAATAAAATGAAATAATATTTAAAAAGGTTATTTCAGTCGGGCTGGATTTCATGTTATGGATTTTTCTGAATTAAATGATAAAAAGGACTGGAAATTTCCACCGCATTCAACCTGCCGTTACCTGCTGCAAACGCGTGTGGTAAGCGATTCGCCAGTAGCGACCGAGGCGTCGGATCTGAACGGCTCGAACCGCAGGACGCTGGTGTCTCCCGTGCAGCATCCGTACGGCCTGGCGCTGCTCGGACCGCACATCTACTGGACCGACTGGCAGAGTCGCAGCATCCAGAGAGCGGACAAGACATCGGGCAACAACATCATCACCGTGCGCTCCAACCTGCCCGGACTCATGGATATCCAGGCCATGGACCGCGAGAGACCTCTGGGTAAAACTAAAAACACGCTCTCTCCTGTCTTTTCTGCTGACACTGCTCAGATGCTGCAGAGCTGGGGGAAACTTATTTAACAGCATGCTCAAGACGAAAGTTTGTAAAATTTCAGTATTAAATGTAATTTGAGGGTTAGGGAGTTCACCCCGTGATCGGAAAGTCACCGGTTCAAGTCCTGGACTGGTGAAGGTACCACTGAGGTACTCATCAGTAAGGTACCGTCTCCAAGCAGGAGAATGAATTGCACTGAAAGTCTTCCCTGTAATCAGCCTGCTTGTGCTGGGGTGGTGATGAGTTGGTCATTGCTGCCCTCTGGTGGTGGACTTGAGTTCTTGCCTTTTAAAACATGTCTCAGAGATTTGTGATTTATTTCTGACCAAGTGTTATCTTGAATTTTTCTATAAACTCATCAGATATGCAGCTGTCTTTCTATACATTTAATTGTTGTTGAAAGTGAAAATAAAATTAGTCTGGTTGATACTTACTGGATAGATGCTTAGATAGATGATATGTGATGTTGGAGGTTGACTAGCTGTGTGTGTGTGTGCGCCCCTGTCCCCCGTCTCCAGGTTTTAACAGGTGCGGTCGGAGGAACGGGGGCTGCACCCACCTGTGTCTCCCGCGTCCCAACGGCACGTCCTGCGCCTGTCCCACCGGCATCGCCTGAAGAGCGACGCCGCAGGTCGTGACGCATATTCCAGAAACCTACTCGTTGTTCTCTCACCGGAATAGCATCCGCCGCATCTCCCTGACACCAGCGCACTAACCGACTTCCACGTAGCTCCTCGGCCCTAGAGCTGCACACAACGCCATTTCCTGACTACGACAGCGTCGACGCAAACTTCCTACTACACCGACGCGTTCTCGACGCTATCAGGCAGCACACTACCACACGCTGATCTCTCTTTTACACTGGGCGTCAGTTGGGCGTCTCCGCCTTGCACTCCTGCCTCTCAGATCCCTGTCAACAGCCAGAAAGGTGCTGATAATTGAGTTTGGCCTTTTAGGGTTCGGTCGACTGCACGTTGTTCATTAATGAAACAAATGGGCCGATAAAAGCATTGCATTGTTGTCATAGTGATGCTCTGGAAAACCAGGTTCTTTGCTTTCTGTAGTATATCTACACTGATCTCTGTTTCTACCAGATCCCTGTATTTATTAGGGGAGTAGCAATACATCAGTACATTGATGTCACCGAACCCATATCGTCGATCCAAAAGGAACACATCGATCAGACATCATACATACTGTAACTTCACTTTAGGTCAGTTTTTATTAAAAGAAAAGATTTTCAGTGAACTGTCGGCGGAGCTCAGGAATTTAAATGTCAAACGGTATTTTACTTGTTCATTGTGATTTGACATAAGTGGAAGTAGGGATGCACAATATGGGAATTATTTGCCGATATCCAATATTTTTGTGATATTATCTGCTGATGCGATTCTACTGCGGCGGATCAAACGCGAGCGCAGGCAAATTTGTGTGATACAATTTTTGAACGTTGTGCTGCGTGGCACAAAATAACGCTTTACATTTTAACACATAAAGCGTATAAAATCTGACCATTTCAAGGTGAAGGCGTATAAAATACGAATTTGGACATGACAAAATATCAGGCAAATCTAATCATCAGCACAATGGCGAGCACTTAAGAAAAAGATTTCGATGTGATTCCGATACTATTCCCTAAGTGGAAGTGATTAAATCAGCAGCACGTGATGTTGTCTAGGCGTGTGAATTTGGATGGCACTGGGATGGAGACGGTGGTGAGTCAGGGACTAAAGACCACCGACGGTCTGGCTGTGGACTGGGTGGCTCGTAACATGTACTGGACCGACACCGGACGCAACACCATCGAGGTGGCTCGGCTGGACGGAACTTCACGCAAGGTTCTGATCAACAACAGCCTGGACGAGCCCCGAGCCATTGCCGTGTTCCCCAGTAAAGGGTGAGTGAAAGAACAAATCTCTATTCTCACCTTTTTATTTAAGATACTTAAGAATCTCTAGATTTCAACCAGCAACACTCCAATCTTCCCTAAAACAGTGTGTGGGCGGAGGGTGTGTGGAGTGTGTGTGGGGTGTGGAGAGTGTGTGTGGAGAGTGTGTGGAGAGTGTGTGTGGAGAGTGTGTGAGTGTGTGTGAGAGTGTGTGTGGGGTGTGTGTAGAGAGAGTGTGTGGGGAGGGGGGACAGTGTGGGGAGAGTGTGTGGGGAGGTGGGGGAGTGTGTGGGACAGGGGGAGGTGGGGACAGTGTGAGGGGGGGAGGGGGAGGTGTGTGTGAGGTGTGGGAGAGTGTGGGGAGGTGGGGTGTGTGTGGGACAGTGGGGAGGGGGGGGGGAGGTGTGGGGAGGGGGAGGGGGAGGTGGGAGGGACAGTGTGTGGGAGGTAGGGGAGGTGTGAGTGGGGACAGTGTGGGACAGGGAGAGGGAGAGTGTGTGTGAGGGAGTGTGTGGGAGAGTGTGGGAGGTGTGTGGAGAGTGTGTGGGGTGAGAGGTGGGGGGTGTGTGGGGGAGAGGTGGGATGTGTGTGTGGGAGAGGTGTGGGGGAGTGTGTGGGGAGGGGGGGACAGTGTGTGGGGGAGGTGTGGGACAGTGTGGGGAGGGGGGAGTGTGTGGGGAGGTGTGTGTGTGGGAGGTGTGGGAGAGGGAGGGGGTGTGTGTGGGGACAGGGGTGTGGGAGGTGTGTGTGGGAGGGGGACAGGGACAGGGGGAGAGTGTGTGGGGAGAGGGGAGGTGTGGAGGTGTGAGTATGGGGGGAGGGAGAGGAGTGTGGAGGTGAGTGTGGGAGGGGTGTGTGGGAGGGAGTGTGGAGAGTGTGGAGGAGTGGAGGAGTGTGGAGGTGTGTGGGAGGGAGTGTGGGAGGTGGGAGGTGGAGTGTGTGTGTGGAGGTGTGGGAGAGGTGTGGGGGAGGTGTGTGAGTGTGGGGGAGGTGGGGAGTGTGTGTGGAGAGGGGGAGAGTGTGTGGGAGGGGGTGGAGGTGGGGAGAGTGTGGGAGGGGTGGGGAGGTGTGTGGGGAGGGAGGGGGGGGAGGCGGAGGAGGGGGTGTGTGGAGGAGGTGGGGGAGAGATCGGGGAGGTGAGGGAGAGGGGTGGGGAGGGGAGTGTGGGAGGGAGAGGGGGAGTGTGGGGAGAGGGGAGGTGTGGGGAGGTGTGTGTGGGAGGGGAGGTGTGTGTGGGAGTGGGTGTGGGAGTAGGAGAGGGAGGTGTGGGAGGTGTGTGGAGTGTGTGTGTGTGGAGGTGTGGAGGTGTGTGTGGGAGGTGTGTGTGTGAGTAAGGGGTGTGGGAGGGGGAGTGTGGGAGAGGGGGTGTGGGAGGGGAGGGGAGGGAGTGGGGTGTGGGGAGGGGGAGAGGTGGGGAGGGGAGGGGAGGTGGGGGAGGGGGAGGGGGAGGGGGGAGGAGGGGAGGGTGGGGTGGGGGAGGGGAGAGGTGGGGAGGGAGGGGGAGGTGGGGAGGTGTGTGGGAGATGGGGGTGGGGGAGGGGGAGGTGTGTGTGTGGGAGGTGGAGGGGGTGGGGAGGTGGAGGGAGGGAGATGTGGGAGGAGGGGAGTATGTGTGGGGTGTGTGTGTGGGAGTGTGGAGGTGTGTGTGTGGAGTGTGTGTGTGGAGGGAGGTGAGTATGTGTGGAGGAGGTGGAGTATGTGTGGGGTGTGTGTGTGGGAGGTGTGTGAGGTGTGTGTGTGGAGTGTGTGTGGAGTGTGAGTGTGGAGTATGTGTGGGTGTGTGTGGAGGATGGATGACATGAAGGACATGACTGATACCTGCTGCTGGGATTTTTCTCACTGTTTCACGTCTGTTTCACTCTCCAGGTTCCTGTTCTGGACGGACTGGGGTCATATTGCTAAGATTGAGCGCGCCCACCTGGACGGTTCTGACCGCAAGGTTCTGATCAACACGAGCCTGGGCTGGCCCAACGGCCTCACGCTGGACTACGAACACACGCAGGTACGCGGAGAAACCACACCACACGTGTAGCATTACAGTCTACTGATGGACTGCAGGTGTCTTTAAACGGCTCGTTGTTCAGGTGCTGTAATGTGATGTAACCTAACAGTGTTGCTGGATTCTGTAGCCTTGAATAATAATAATAATAATAATAATAATAAATGAAAATAAAAATAACTTCACACTCATTTTCTGTTTATTCATTTGGAACCCATAATTAATGTGTGTGTGTGTGTGTGTGTAGGATATTCTGGTGGATGCCGACCGACCGATAGAAAGTTCACTGAACGGTAAACTCCGCTAAACCTCGTCAGTCCCGTCTCACACCCGTTTGCTCTCACTCAGGTAACGGTCTGTACTTTCCTCACTCTCTCACTCACTGTCTCACCTTCCCACACACTCTCTCTGTCCCCCAGTCACTCTCTCACTCTCTCTCACCCTCTCTTTCTCACTCTTTTTCCCCACACACGTTCTCTCTCTCTCTCACCCTCAAACTCACTCTTCTATTCACTCTATCACTCACTTTTTTTTGGCACTCCAACTCACTCTCTCTCTATCCCACTCACCTATTTATCACCTTCTCCGTTCGTCCACTCACTCTCCTCATATTTACACTCTTAAAGACCACCCCATCGTTCTGTTCTTCACCCTCAGCAACATCAACCTCTTTGGGTGGCTTTTTCTCTTAACATTACATTCTTTCCTCCACATCCCTCCATCTCTGACCCTCCTTTTTCCATCTCTCTCTCTTCCCATCCCTCCTGTTTCGCCTTCGCTTGTGTCTCTCTTTCTCCTCCCCAGCTGAAGCCGGTCTCGTCTCCTCTAACCGCTTTCTCCCGAATCTCGCAGCAAGACCGCTGGATCTACTGGACCGACTGGCAGACCAAATCCATCCAGCGCGTGGACAAGTACACCGGCCGGAACAAGGAGACGGTGCTGGCCAACGTGGAGGGACTCATGGACATCATCGTGGTCTCTCCCAACCGCCAGACCGGTAAAGAACAGCAGCTCCACTTAGTTCCACAGCAGACTGGGTGATGTGGGTCAGTTTGGGTGATTTTTCACTCAAGTCTGGGACCTTGTTAATAAAACAGACGTCATGCTAACAGTGTAGAAAATGGCATTACCCAGGTAAGCAGTGTTTGGAGACGATACCTTGCTCTGAGTACCTCTGTGGTACCCGTACTGCTCTGGCTTCCTTCCGATCACGCAGCCAGCTCCTTAACCGTCATGCGACCGGATTGCTCCCAGTCCAAACCTCCAACACTGCCACCACCGGTTCATCGAGCGAGAAGGTTCCCTAACCCTCATCGTCATGCAGGGAGACTGTCCCTAAAATTAGTCAGTGGACGCTGCTATGGATAAATGATAAGAGTCTGAAAAATGCTGTAAATGCATATCATTGTGCGCTTTGTTGATGTTTAACTGAGGGACGTGTTGTGTTTTCTCTGCAGGTACTAATCTGTGTGGAGCGAATAATGGCGGCTGCACTTCATTTTCCTTGCTCAGCCAGGACCAACAGCTTTAAAGTCAGTCCGGGACGAGATGACGGCCGATCTCTTGTTCCACCAGTGAGTTCTTCCATCATTAACACAATTCAACACACGCACACCTATAACTAGCTTTTTACTCACCTTGTCCTTCTACTGAGCGTTGGACGGTGGTTAGCGCTGTCGCCTCACAGCAAGAAGGTCGTGGGTTCGATCCTCGGGTCTTTCTGTGTAAGGTTAGCATGCTTTCCCCATGTTGGTGTGGGATTTCCTCTCACTGTTCAAAAGCATGCAGTGTAGATGGATTGGTAACTATAAATCGCAGACATAAGTGTGAATGAGAGTGTGATGGCACCTGCCCTTGGTTGGTACCCTCCTTGCACCCGTAGTTCCTGGATTGGCTCCGGTCCCTATGACCCTGATTGGGATCAAGGGGTTCCCATAAGCAAGGAATGAATTAAAGTACCTGAAGTACATCAGTGCACATACTTGGGGTGTTATGGGACTACAAGCAGCTTGGGGCTAAGTTATTCTGCTTTTAAACCATGGTGTGTGCTGGAGGTAGGCTGAACCCATGACCCTCTTGGTCTAGGAGGCAATATCATTCTAAAAGAGGTGAAGGTAGCTGTTAAAATGGCCCTTTTTATGTGCCCTGAAGATCTGTGAAAAGTTCACAATGCTATTGAATAAAAAGGAACATGCTTAAGAACACCGTTAAAGCTCGTTGGAACGTCCCCACGTGTTGACCACCAGAGTGATGTGTCCTGGAATTTTGCTGGAATTCTGATTTATTTTTCTCTCTCTGTGTGTGTTTTGAAGTCTCTGGTTATGTTCCTACGGCTCCTATAAAGGCCCATAGTCAGCACCCAGGTACCAAATAAGCACGTGATCGGCAGCTACAGAGCCGCCCCTCAGGGAAAGCACCGGTAAACCAAGTGAGTCCCACGTCAACCGAAAACAACTTAGAAATAAATAACACTGAAATAACTTCTGCATTTACAATGAATCCATTCAGTCCTGCAACTTTATGACTTTATGAATGTCGTGTTTGTGTTTATTATAATTAATGTCGTGTTGTGGTTTTTGTCTCTCAGCTGTTCAGATAAAGGAGTCGGAGTTGACGGCTGTCCGCAGACCAATGTGGTTTCAGCTCCAAACGGTACGAGAGAAGGGGGCGGGGCTACAGCAGCTCTCTGCTCATAGGCCAAAAGAAGCGTAAGATTGACAGGTGGGCAGTAGATTGGTTTATTTCATTTGTGTCTCTCTCTCTTTTTGTCTTCTCCGCAGGGGAGGGGCTTCATATCGGCTATCTGATTGGTGGAGCGCTGATGGTTTTGGCCATCCTCATCCTCATAGCTGTGTACATCGTTTACCGGTGAGTTCAAAGACAACTGAACAAAAGAACGTGAAATTGAATTTAGTCGGTCGGTCAGTCTTTGGGGGATGGGGGTTTTGGGGGGGTGAGATGGCGCGCCAGTGGGTAAGTCTGGCCAGTGTGTGGGTCGTCAGCTGGTGAATGAGTCAGTAGGTTGGTCAGTCAGTCAGTGGGAGGATCAGTCGCATTGGTAGGTCAGCTTGCTGGTTAGGTGAATCAGTCGGCCAGTGGGTGGTGGGTCAGTCACTGGATGGTGAGTCGGTCAGTCCGTCTGTCGGTGGGTGGATCGGTCAGTTGCTAGGTTGGTTGGTCCAGTTGGTTGGTGGGTCAGTCGGTTGGTGGGCTAGTCAGTCAGTCGGTTGGTGAGAGAGTCAGTGGGTTGGTCGGTCAGTCAGTGAGAGGATCAGCCACCTGGTGGGTCAGTCAGTTGGTGAGTGAGATGGTCGGTCGGTGGGTTGCTGGGTCGGCCGTTGGAGAGAAAGTGTAGTAAAGGTGATGAGGGTAAAATGTTCTGTCCCTCATGTCCAGCAGTGCGGACGGTTGAGTATGGTGCACATCAGTAAATGTTGAAGGAAGTGTCCGGAATTAGAATTTACACTTTACTTTTTACCGTTTTGCACTGTTCCTAACGGACTGATGTTTGTTCTTTGTTTGCGCTTTCAGACACAAGAAGGCAAAGTTTGCTGACCCGGGCATGAGCAACCTGACCTACAGTAACCCCTCGTACCGCACGTCCACACAGGAGGTGAAAATAGAGACCAACCAGAAACCACAAATATACAACCAGCTGCGCTACAAGAAGGAGGTACGACATCTCACTCACTCCCTCTCTCTCTCTCTTCATCATTCATTATCAGGTTAAATTAAAATATTAATAAAATCCTCAAAGTGAGAGGAGATGAAGATGTGTTGTGGTGTAGAGTTTTAGATCAGTTGACAGACCTCCTCCCTCTCTCTGGTCCTCCCTCTCTCCCAGAAGCTCTCTCATCCCTACAACTCCCTCTCTCCCTTCATCTTCTAAGAGCTTTTCTTTCCCCCAGTGACAGGACGGAAGGTAGTTGAAGAGCATGAGGAGATGTGTGTGTACGTGTGTGTGTGTGCTTTAATAAGACTTCTAACAGATCCAGATTTGACCCCCAAACCTTAATAAACCCATTCAGAGTTTCCCTGCTGCACGTTTCTGTACTCACATCATCATCATCACTCCTGAATTCTGACCTTTGGTGGTTCAGACAAATGTAATTCTCTTTGTGTAATCAGCTCCTAATGCTGACTTGATGACCCTTGCTGTGTGTTGTTGTGTTATAATGTGTGTAATGATTAATATTATGTACATATAACTAGGGATCCACCGATTATCGAATCTGGCTGATTGTCTGCATTTTTGATGCAGATATTTTACTTTTATTTCTTATAAAGGTTGACCTTTTTAGTCGATATTTGACCTTACAAGGAAATGACCAATTATTAGATTATCTGTATCTTTTTTAGAGACAATATTGTATATTTATGTTAATATCTAGCATTTAAAACTGGACGTGGAAATTCCCGTAAAAATATAAAAAATCTTCCATCCCGAAGTTCAGCTCTCCTGTGGCAAACATCCAATTGGATTTTCACTGTATTTTTAGTGGAAGTGTCGTAATTCGGTCAAATGAATCTCGGATCCAATGGCAGATGGAATGCAGCATTATATTAATTAATGTTATTTTTACCTAAAACTGCCTGTTTGTGAGCCAGTGAGCATGAGAGTCCTGCAGCCTGCACCTCGAGTTTTGTGTTGTTTGGGATGTTTGGAAGATGTAATGTAGTGTGTGTGTGTGTTTAGGCCGCAGGGGAGGGAACCTACACCAAAGAGAAGATCCGCATCGTGGAGGGGGTGTGTCTTCTGTCGGGGGAGGAGCTCTACTGGGAGGAGCTGAGGTAGCTGAGGGCATGTCGGGGGACCGGGCTTCACGCCTGCATAAGCAAGACTTGACACTGTGGTTCCCTTGGTGAGGCTAGCTCATTCTTTGACGACGGCGAGATGGAGCAGCTGCTGCAGGCCGACCAATCTGAGTGCTCCAGCCTCAACACCGCCCCCACGACCACGCCCACCCGAAACTCCACCCACCAGCACGACACCGGCTGGGTCCTCAACCGCAAACCTTTCCACCGAGAGCTAAGTGTGATGCGCACACAAGACAAAGACGCATGCGCACACACACACACACACACACACACACAATTTTATACACTATAAAAAATGATTTTGCACTGCAAGTCATATTAATACACTTTTTTATTTACTTCAATCCTAATGAATCTAATGTAATTTTCTTATAAAGTTTTAATAGTTGTGTGAGAGTGAATGCAGCCAAATAACAGGAACTTAACATTTTGAAATTAGCTGAATTGAAATATCAATATATTGTGGTTGTTTCCAGTAATATCAGACATCTTCCAGATTAATCGAATATAACGCTGATATAGACGGTAAAGTTTTAAGTTAAACAACAAACTAGAATTTCTGAAATAGAACAGTACAAAGATAAAACTACACTTAAAATAATGAGTTGAAATAATTAGTATATCTAATTTAATTTGACTTTATTCACATCACCACTTGACTGTAAACTTGTGCTTATTTATGTTAAACAGCTTTCCAAATGAAAACATTCTTAAAGGCTTTTAAAGACATTTTAAAAGCAGCACTTGAATGTTAAAGCTTTTTATAATTGAAATCCAGAAGGACACTTATGTGTGTAGTGTTTTCAGTAGGGGTTAGACGAGACTCTCAACTCACAAGAATGAGATTTTAGCACGGGTCTAAAGGACACATGAGTGATTGACATTTTATTTGAGTAAAAGACATGAAGAGTGGTGTGTATGTGTGTGTGTGTGTGCGTGTGTGTGTGTGTGCGCACGCAGTGTATTTAGTGCATGAAGTGACTGGACTCTCTCTCGTGATGAGATTCCTGCATCTTCACACACTATTACTGTGCATCAGCTTAACGTGTAATTGAAGTGTAACTATCTCATTCCATCATCAGATTGTACATTATCACATCAAATATTCAGATTAAACATGTTAGAAAGTAATCCTCGCAGCATCACAGATTTAGGAACATTAACAGATACAGTTAGACTAGATCCTGCTGAACACATCATACCCACAATCTCCACACATCACACACAACCTGCCTCGAGCTAAGCTGCTTCTGCTGTCGTACTGAAACATGCGTGTTGCTGTTCACTATATCACTTCAACCATATTACACACCTGATTGGAGACCAGATCAGCCAATCAGCTTCCTCCAAGCCTGTGATTGGCCACATTTATAACAGTAGCAAGTGTGGCGAGCGTGGAGGTGGAGTTGAGCGTGTGCAGACGGCCTCGTTTTGTTTCTGCTTTGGTCAAGACGTTTTTGAGAGTCAAGAAGCAGGCATTCCTTTAGTTTTAGTAACGCCAGACATTTGTAACCACAATACTTGTGTTGCAGCTGCAGGTAATCAACCTGATGCTGAAATGCAACTGAAATGTTAATGACTTTGTGATTGGCTGATAGTGTACATATAGGTCCTTTAAACTCTAGTTGTAACACTGAAAATGCAATCTAAATCAAGTTAAATGGTGTATAGGATTGTCTTAAGTTGAAGTAAATGAAAGAAGTGTGTGAACATGACATTTAAAAAGCAAGTGGTACGCATACATAGGGAAAAATATACAATTTTACGCCATTACAGACTTTAAACTCATTCTCATATAAAACACACAATAATGTGACTGAAAAATATATATATATATATATATATATATATATATATATATATATATATATATATATGTATATATATATATATATGCGCAAAGCTCATGTAAATATTAGGGCAAGTGGACATATTTAACAACCTATTTAAAGTATGCAGATGTCTGCTTGTTAGATCATTTTTAATTATATACATGCACACAATAAAACACACACTCATAACTCAACTCTCAACCAGCTAATCCAACATCCAGCAACAGCTACAGAAGTGGAATGGACTGAACTGGTCTTCTACACACACATACTTCACACACCTGAAAAGACTCCCCAGAGACTAAAGACAGAACGATGGATAGAGTGAGCGGGAGAACAAAGGAAGGACATTTCAAGGAATTTTGGAGACACAAATTAAACATCAGAATGGTACCGGACTGTTTTTGTATTTGAGGACACAAGCATAGTATACAATTTTTGCTGTTTTGTTGGACTTTGTTGAAAGCCGAAAGTGAGATTTTCTCTCTCCCCGGACTTTCTAACAGAAGCGTTCTTCTTTTCGCCGTCGTTCTCATCGCTCGTCCTCACAAACTCTATTTATGGACATTTTCTACTCCTGAGTGGGCCGTTTATTCATATTTTTGTGTCATTTTAAAGTGCTGAGACTGTTAAAATTCTTCGTATGCTGCGGTGTGATTCCTGGACGGTGCCAAAGGATGAACTCGTGGTTTAGGTTGAGTTCCTGCTGTTTGAGCGAAACTTACAGAGCAAAATAGAAGAAAGTAAGTCTATGTTAAACATTGCATTGCCGTCATCTTCTGTTTTGTCAAATACATGTTTTAAAGATTGTAGATCTCAGATTTATTATTGAGAAAGTGCCAGATATAAAAATCTAAAAGGGGTTAAAGACTGAACTCATAATTGCCCTCGTGTAAAGAAGTCTGAATGAAGTGAAAGTGCCAAACCTTGCTGTCGTTGCTGATTTTCTTTATTATATTTATATTTCTTATGTTTCACTTTGTCTTTTAGGCCTGATAAGCCATCTCGAAATCAAAGTGTGTAAATACGCACCACTGGCCACTAACCCTCACCCTTTTTACATTCAGTTTACAAATTTGTTGCATTGAAATTCTTTGCAACTTTTTATTGAGATAAAATATGTATTTTCCTTGAAGTAACTCTTTCTCCCATTTCAGCGTGTTGCTGATCTGCTGCTATTCCACGTTCCCCAGCACTGAGGCCAACATGGAGTCACCGTCTCGGCAGCTACTCACCCCAAACCCCTAAACTCACGCAAAGCAGGAGAGATTAAAGGAGCACTCCAATCAGACGCTAATGCTGACCAAGGCCCCCATAAGCTTCCTGATTCGCTTTTCTGTGTCTCGCTTTTACTTTACAGCTAACCTGATTTTACGCAGCATATTTCAAATATTGCTGAGAGAAAACTTTGTGGCTAGTTGGAAATGGGGAGAGAAAATTTGTACGTGTTTGAAAAATGTGTTTATAGTCTTTTGTACAAAGGGATTTTTTTGTTGACATTTTAAAGGATAATGATTTTGCCAATTGGTTAGACATTTGCCAACAGTTCTAAAGTCAGGTCAATTTCATCAGCAGGTCTGTTTACCCATCCTTCATATAATAATAAATAATAATAATAATAATAATAATAATAATACGAATACTACTTAATAATAATAATGAAAGGTTCATTTAGAAGAATTAAAAATCATTTTAGAAACTAGTTCTTGGTACTGTCTTTATCTGAAATACAAAAATTGGTACTTTTAAGTAATTTAGTTGCTTTTCTTGCTGACTGTAAGAGGTTTCGCCTCCTCTAATCCCTGCAGAGCTGAACAGAAGTTGTAAAATAGTGAAAAGAGGCTTTTACAAAACTACAAATCATCTGTGCCATGTAATGGAAAATATTTTGCCAAAATGTTGAACGGTCCTTTTAATTGTACTCACTGGAGAGAATTTATTTAACCACTTTTTTATTTTGGTCTCCCAAGTGCATGAGAGCATCGCGACAGAGCCGATGCCAGTTATTTAAGAGTGTTCTTTTGTTTCAGAAATATCGGTCACATGTAACTGTTGTAAAGTTAACTAAGAGATATTTATAATTTTGTTGTTTGGTTTCACTTAGATGTAAATATAAAAAGACTGTATATGTATTTTCCCATTGCAATACTAACATGCTGTGTTGTGTGACAGTGACTTTACTCCTTTGCTATCTTTTAATATAAAATTTCATTTGCATTTGAATAGAAAGTGCAAAGTGGTTTTATTTCCAGTGGAGAGTTGGGATTCACGACTGCATCAAACATTAGTCATGTCAGGAAATCTTGTTTTATTGTCATTACTAACATTTCTGATAAAGAGAGCATCATTTTCTTCATCTTACTATTCAAAATGTGTTTAATATACAGTGCTGGGAAAAAGTATTTGTGAGTTCCTCTATTTTTCTTTATCAACACTTTATTGTTTGTGAAGACAAAAGACAATTTGAGTAAACACAATACAGAGACGTCAGGTGATTTATTAAAGCTTCCCAAAACCTATATTGTGTGAAAGAGTAGTTTTCACCCAGTGACCCAAATGTAATTGGGCAAATACTTTTTCACTGAACTGTACAACATGACACCTGCACCATTTGACCTGGCATGAATCAATGATTTGGCATTTTTAGTGTGTTTTAAAGCTGCTGTCCGACCTGACACATTATGATCTTTAGCCAGGACAAGATAGAGTTAATTCTCACATACAAAGATCTTTAAAATCATCCGGACTAATTCAGGATTCTTTATTTGTCACATACAGTTATACACGTACAACAGGTAGTGAAATGAACGATCCTAAGACTGCACAAATCAAAGATAGAATTTCGAAATTAGATCTTAACAGAAGGCTAAGTTAAAAAACTTATAACAAAGTAAAACAATAAAGAGTAAGAATGAATGTTCTTAAAGAATTTAAGTGACTGTACATACGCTTGTCATTGTAAGGAACTACAGTATATTTGTCAAGTGCAATGTGACTTGTTTTAGAATGAACAAATGTAAGCATACAGCTCTTTAAAGGCAGGTAGGTGACATAAGCAAATATATAGATTGTACGCTTATATGAGCAGTTATATATAGTTAGAGAACAAATAGAAAATGATATATATGAAATGTTCCTAAAATGAATATATCAACAGTAACTGCTTTTGTACGTCAGTTTGAGGATTTGAACTAATGTTCCGCAGACAAAACCACCGCGTGGAGGAAGTGGGCGGGTCTCTTTTAAACAGACCAATCAGAGCGCTCGTATTTTACGACACGCGCACACTTCCGTTAATTAGATTTGAATTACGCCATAAAATACACGCTAGTTCAGTAAATATTATATGAAAATAACGCTCCGTCTCACGCTTCAAATTCTCTCGACGTTGTGAAACATCTCCTTTCTGCTTATGGAGCTTCTTCACACCCTTTGTAGTGCACTACATAGGTAGCCGTTTCACTTCCTATTTAGAGGCTCACTATGTAGTGCACTATACTTTGTCTAGGAAAAAGGTCTAACGCCTTACTGAACAAGAGCAAATAATAAATAAATATTAAACATTTAAGAGTTTTCACTTTCCACGCATAAATAAGTAAAATGAAATGAAACTGTTTAAATTCAGTAAAAATGTTCAACAGTTAATCGAATATAAAATTCCCCCAATTGTCGAACAACGATTCAAACTAAAATGGCTGAAAAATGAACTGTTAAAAATCTGAGGAAATGCGTTCAACACAGTTGGAGACATTTCATATTCCACGGCTTAAAACGTCGAATATCTCCATTTGTTGAATAATTTCCCCTTGAATTTAAACAGTTTCAGTTAACTTTTTTCAGTCTTTTTATTTTATAGATTAAATCATAGTTTAAGAATTGGGGATATTTTACATTTGACATTGAGAGTGATAAAGTCTCCTTATTTACTGTTTATTTTGAGTTCTTGTTGAGTGAGGCGTGAATGCCTTTCTTTCATTACAGTAGTGCACTAGCTAGGGCATAGTGCGCTTTATTGACTGCCACTGCTGTTACACTGCTGACCTGATTCACTTAACCTACGGAGTGAACTACACTCCTCGACAAAAAGCACTTTTATCTTGCGTTTTACGCAGCGACTTTACATTTGTTGTTCCTCTTCGGAATATTGATATGTTTCTTGCAGTTTGCTAAACGGAGCCTGAGGAATATGCGGTCGTTTAATTCATACTTTGCGCACTATATAGGGGATTAGAGCCATGTGGAGTAAACCCCTGTGAGCAGCCAATCAGGAGGCGCGCTGCTGATGCAGTCGTGTTTTAAACGGCACTGCTGTTAGCGTTCCAGCGTCAAACGGTCGAGAGAGAGAAAGAGGCTTTGAATGCGCCTCACTTTTATACGTTTAATTTACTTACAGATAGAGGACATTTCTCCTTAACACCTTATTTTGGACGTTTTCAGGTATAATATTAATTCTGCCTTTAAACTACTTCATTGTGTTTGTGCTGAAATATCAAAGTTTGTGTTTTGTTGCTGCTAACATGCTAAAGCTAATCTCTCGTCAGAGTTTAAATTTGTCTTATTTACATTCATCTTTTACTTCTCTATTTTTCTGTAAGTTATGACGATTTGTTAGGTGATTCTGTTAGAAGTTTACCAGTTAAAAACAGTGTTAGACTCTACTGAAGTGTAATTTATTTCCATGCTCATATATAGGTGTTGAATCATGGATAAATCTGCTTGTTTGTGGATTTCAAAGCTTTGTAAAACAAACTCTGCACTTCATCATCTTTATTTGACATGATTTACTTCAAAATTGTGTTTCTAGTAGTGAGATATCTGAACTGGACACACGCTGACCATCATGGGGGATGATAGTGAATGGATGAAGCTTCCCACAGACCAGAAATGTGAACACAAAGTGAGTTATAAAGGTTTTACACACCAGATTTTAAGCATTCTCATCTGTCATCGATTTTCTTGTTAAAATGCATTAGTAACATTTGTGGCTTTTACAGCTGATTTTGTGCATAGTGCCTCAAAGGTCTTCTAACCTGCATCACTAATGCGCTGCTCTTTACAGCAGATTTTGTGCATTTTGCAGTAAAAGAAGTCTTTCCCAGAAGTGTGCAAACGTCTTGAACCACCCTTCGATTCTGTATTATTCCAGTGAAATGAGATCAGGACTTTATTGCAATGGGTGATCTTAAAGCAGTCTCTTATTCCTTTATTTTTCACCCTAATGTGGGGTTCAGGGTTTAATGACTGATCTCAAGTTAGTCTTATTCATTTTAACATTAGATAATGTGCAACAAAATGGGTTGCACAATATAACAACACTTTCTAACATGTTAAAATAAAAGGGACTGGCTTGAGCTCAGCATTGTCATTTAAAATAAGAAGCAAGGCTTGAAAAGGTGAGGCTCTAATACGCATCAGTTGCTAATTTCACTAGAAAACACCGGCGTTGTTTCTGTTTTTCCAGGTGTGGAAAGCAAGGTTAGCGGGATACACTGAGGCCATGCAGCTCTTCCAGAGGATCACAGACGAGAAGAGTCCAGAGTGGGCGAAATACCAAGGCCTGATCAAGAAGTTTGTGACTGAGTCCAACGCTGTAGCACAACTTAAAGGACTGGAGGCTGCTCTGGTCTACGTAGAGAACGCACACGTAGCAGCCAGGTGAAATTTATTAAGCAGTTTTAACCCGAGTTTTAAATCCCAGTTAATGTGGAATTTGGGTTTATTCCTTTATTTTTAACACTAGTCTGTGTAATTTTTTTAATGATAAAATGTTTTAAACACCATCATAACACAATAATAACAGTCTCTTATTCTTTTTAATTATTTGCATGATTTGACTCCACATGGTGTGTTTGTGTGTCTATGTGTGTGTGTGTGTGTCAGGACGGTTGGCGAGGTGGTGTCTGGAGTGGTGTGTAAAGTTTTCAACCAGCCAAAGGCTCGAGCTAAAGAACTGGGCAGCGACATCTGCCTCATGTACGTGGAGATCGAGAAGGCCGAGACGGTTCAGGAGGAACTTCTCAAAGGCCTCGACAGCAAGAACCCCAAAATCGCGCTGGCCTGCGTGGAGGTGTTGAGACGCGCCGTGAGGTGAGTGTGGGGCGCTGATTTGATCCATGAACACATTTAAAGAGCAGCTGTTGATCAAATGTGCCTTTAAGATGATTAACAGACTAAAATCACACTTCAGGTCACAAATATAGAGAATTTTACAGTGAACCCTGTGTGTTTTTAGTGAATTTGGCTCAAAGATCATCAGCCTGAAGCCGATAGTGAAGGTTCTGCCAAAGCTGTTTGAGTCTCGTGAGAAGGCGATACGGGATGAGGCCAAGCTGCTGGCGGTGGAGCTGTACAGATGGATCAGAGACGCACTGCGAGCACCGCTACAGAACATCAACTCAGTGCAGGTAGGACAGCAGTCCCACTTTCACTTATTCTAGTAAAAGGAGCAATTAATCATTCATTGCAAATATAAAATAGTATTTAAAGTTTAACTGTTTGCAGCCCTAAAAGATTTACTTTAAACTGTATTGTGAAGTCTTGGTGAGACATCAGCTACAAAAATTTAAGACAAAATCTTTGTTTCTACAAAAAAGGTCAGTCAATAAATCATGATTCACTTTTACAGTGTCAGATTATAGATATAGGTTTTGTTAATTAATAAATGAGTAGGTCTCGAGCGGTGTGTGTTTGTGTGTTGCAGCTGAAGGAGCTGGAGGAGGAGTGGACGAAGCTTCCTGCATCAGCTCCCAGACAGAGCAGGTTCCTCCGCTCACAGCAGGACCTGAGAGCCAAATACGAGCAGCAGCAGCAGCAGAACGGAGACGAGGGAGCAGAGCAGGAAGATGGTGAGGAACTTGCGCCCTTCGTTATACCTCATTCACCAACTGCAATTAAGAAGACAGTGGTTCTTAAATCTCACTTAAGGTTTAATTTCTGCATTTGTGTTGTAGGCGATGAATCAGAAGAAGCTGCTCCTGCTGTGGATGCTTATGAGCTGCTGGAAGCTGTAGAGATTCTCTCAAAGCTTCCAAAAGACTTCTATGAAAAGATTGTAAGTCTGCATTTTGTTTGTCAGAAATAAAAATGAACTCTCTTAGGGCTGAAATGATTATTACAGTAACTCAAATAGATTATTAAAAAATGGTTGAGGCAATTTCTCTAGAATTGAAGCTTCGTTTAATTCTTTTCACTCACTAGCTTATGCTCACTAAGTGAGGCAAACACGCTATTTAGTTAGTTTAACAAGAGATTTTGCTTGTGTACGGTCCTCAGAATTTTGGCACAAAAATAACACCATACATTTTTAGACAGAAGGTGGAGGCCTTATAAAATCCCACCTCGGACTTTGGACGTGCCCTGGCACAACTGCATATAATTGTGTGTAACCAAAATATTTGTATTTTATTTGTAGGAGGCAAAGAAGTGGCAGGAAAGGAAGGAGGCCTTGGAGGCTCTCGAGACTTTGGCCAAAAACCCCAAGTTAGAGAGTGGAGAGTATGGAGATGTTGTTAAAGCTCTCAACAAGGTGAAGCCTTTGGAGTTTTTACACCAGATAAAACCTTTATATTGATATGTCTACCTTCTCCTCCTCATCAGCGTTTTGCTGCGTTTGTCCAGGTCATCGGCAAAGACACCAACGTGATGCTGGTCACCGTCGCTGCCAAATGCGTCGCTGGACTTGCCACCGGCCTGAGGAAGAAATTTGGCATTTACGCTGGACATGTACGTTTTATTTCTTTCACTTTATGTATAAGAATGTAAAGTGATTCATGAAAGGGGAATTAAATGAACGTCTTTGCAGTTGGTGCCAACAATTTTGGAGAAGTTTAAGGAGAAGAAGGCTCAGGTGGTTCAGGCGCTGCAGGAAGCTGTAGACGCGGTATTTCTGTCTGTAAGTATCTCACCCTCCTAAAATCACCTATTTGATTTTATCTGTGAAATCTCATTGTATATGTTGGATTCCCCAGACTACATTACAAAACGTGAGCGAGGACGTCCTGGCCGTCATGGACAACAAGAACCCGTCGGTCAGGCAGCAGGCCTCACTGTTCCTGTCTAGAAGTTTCCGCCACTGCACTCCCACCACTCTCCCCAAAAGCCTGCTCAAGCCCTTCTGTGTTGCACTGCTGAAGGTACAACACAAAGTAAAATCTAACTCTAATCGTGCAGAGAGAATTCAGGAAGTCAAGTATCAGCTATTTAGTTTTAAACCCATTCTGCAAATGAGTCTGTACTTCATCTTATATAGTGCTTGTTTCTCATCAGAATTCGACTTGGTTTTAATTATTTTCCTTGAGGTAAATTCTAGATTGAAAGTTAATTGCTAGTTAACGGAACTGATATGCAAAACAAAGAAGGAAAATCTGTCAGTGTTGGATTTTTCAAACACCAAGCTCAGCTGGAACTCTCCTCTCTCCTCTTCTCCTGCTCGGAGCTTCATGCTGTGCTCGTGTGTGTGTGTGTGTGTGTCTGGCGTGAGTGACAATAAGGCTTCAGTGTTGATTGGCTACTCCTGGGTGATGTACCCAGTCCGGGGCAGTTGGTGGCGTAACGGTAGGGTGTTCACCCCGTGATCAGAAGGTCGCAGGTTTGAATCCAGGGCCGGTAAAATTCCCACTGTGGTACTCATGAGCATGGTACCGTCCCCGGGCGCTTGTTAGCTGCCCACTGCTCCTTCACGGATGGGTTAGACGCAGAGGAACATTTGGTTGTGGTGCACTGTGTGCTGTGGTGTGGTGTGTTCACAATGACAATCACTCACTTTCAGAGACTGTAGTGGGCGAGACATTAAGTGAAGCAGTGAGTTGAGAAGAGACGGCAGTGGAGCCTCAGTAGCACACCTTGTAATTACTTAATATCAGTGATGGTCAAAATTAAACACTGATACTGATAATCAACAAAATGCCTAATATCAGCTCCTGATAATCAATCAACCCTTAATCTCAAATGTGTAGCTACAGTGCCTTGTGAAAACGCACGAATGTTTTCAACTTTAACACTGAACATGTCAATTTATGAGCAAATTCTCCAACAATTACTTTTGCAATTACAAGCTACAAAAGAATGTCCAAAATGTTCTGCTTTGGCACACAGTCACCAACGCCACTCTCATCAGCGATGCTTTGCTCAAGATCATTTTAAAATTAGGAACGTTTTCACTGTTTTTACAGTTATTGCACCTTTAAGGTGTGATGGACGATATGAATATACATTATGAAGCACATATAAGTCTGAATGCAACGATGCAGCTTGGAAAACTGTGTGTAGGGTTTAAAAGAGTTCTTAAAAAGACAGTGAGCTGGTATAAGCCGGAGTAAATGAAGTTGCTCTCTCGGTTCTGCTCTCAGCAAGTGAACGACTCTGCACCTGAAGTGAGAGACGCAGCGTTCGAGGCTCTGGGCGCGGCCATGAAGGTTGTGGGAGAGAGAGCGGTCAACCCTTTCCTGGCCGATGTTGACAAGCTGAAAGTAGACAAGGTGAGTAAGAGGTGTTACAGTCGAGTTTGGATACGTTTCTTTTGTCTGTAGTCACCTCGGCTAAGGTTCCGATTTCAGAAGCTGATCTTTTTGCGTGTGTATGTCGGTAGATCAAGGAGTGTTCAGAGAAGGTGGAGCTGGCTGGAGATAGGAAGGCATCAGGACAGGTGAAGGAGAAGAGCGTCTCTAAAGCGGAACCTCCGGCAGATGCTCCTGCTAAGAAAATGCCTTCAACCGCTGCTGCTGCAAAGGTGAGGACTCTATTACTTATAGGGATGCAGCGATCCAACTTTTTCAGATACCGATGCTGATACTTGGACCTTGGTTGTCTGTCGATCCCGAGAATTTTGTGTCTGTCCTTAATCCTGCGGCACCAAAACCATTAATTTCCTTAACAACACCAGCTCTCGTTCACAAATTACTGTGCTCCTCTGAGTATCAGAACTGGAAAAAGTGGGATCGGTGCATTCCTAGTTAAAATGCTCTCCTCTGAACCATGTGGTTATGGGTTCAAATTCTACCGTCATTGGGTCCCTGAGCAAGACCCTTAACCCCAAGTTGCTGCAGGGAATTGATTTGAAATGGGGAAAGTGCTGCTTTGTAAGCTTGATCCAGTCCGGTTCTGTTTTTTAGCCCTCAGCGCCTGGCAAGAAGGGCAAACCCACGGCAAGCAAAGGGGCAGCAGCAGCACCGGCCAAGGGCAAGAAGGCAGAGGGCAAGGAGGTGACGGAGGCCGAGCTCTCGGTGAGTGGCTCTGGAGTTCAGTTGATTCTAGTTGTGAAATTCTTTTTTTTTTTTTTTTTCCCCCCTTGCTGAAGACCTTGTGTGTGTGTGTGATGTGGATTTGGTGTGGTTTAGCCCGAGGTGTGTGAGGAGAAGGCGGCTGCAGTTCTCCCGGCCTCCTGCATGCAGATGCTGGACAGTGCTAACTGGAAGGAGAGACTGGCTGCTATGGAGGAGTTCCTTAAGGTAACACACACACACACACACACACACACAGCAAAATAAAAACAATGGAGGTGTATATACTGTAGGCCTGTGCAGTGCTGACCACAGTTTTATATCGTGATAATGTCACAGTTTGTCTGCATAGTATATTCTGTGGTGCTGACCTGTGTGTGTGTGTGTGGTCAGGCAGTAGAGGTGATGGAGAGCAGAGACGTTCCATGCCAAGCTCTCGTCCGCATGCTGGCCAAGAAACCTGGCTGGAAGGAGACCAACTTCCAGGTAAACCTGCTGACTTCTCACTTTCTTTGTTATCGTGGAGTATATATGCATTATATCAAGACCACAACGTGCAGTGTTCTAGTTGAATTTTGGACATACAGGAGATTTAAATGTCATTACGACATGTCAGACAGTGAGGTAGAGTTTGCCAAGATATTGTTTTAAAACTTTTGACCTAAAACTCCTGAAGCGTATGGACTCACATGCGTGGTGTTGGAGCTCTAAATGCACAGTCTCCCTGCGCAGGTGAATCAGTTGAAGCTGCAGGTGGTTTGTGCGGTGGCTCAGCGAGGCGTCTTCTCCAGGACATCTGCGCTGGCCGTGCTGGAGGCAGTGGTGGAGAAGAGCGGAGACGTGAAGTGTGGAACCAGGGCTAAAGAGGCTCTGACGGCCATCGCCGAGGCCTGCTCTCTAGCCTGGACTGCAGAACAGGTGCACGCAGCCTGCTAATTAATATTACTATTTGAAGAGACCGAGAACTGATATGTTTGATGTAAAAATGAAAATTGACATTGAAATGTAGAATAAAACATGCTCCAGCACAAAACGTTAAAAATGCATGTTACATATTGAAACCTAAAAATACATTTTGAAGCAGTGAAACTTTCTAAAATCATGATCTTGTGTGCTGGAGTGATGATGATATCCTGTTCGGTGGGGGACGTCCTGCAGTGTTGGGAGCCTCCACTCAGACTCCTAGTGACGACATGCACAGGGGCCATCTGACCAGCACTGAGCAGTCTAACCTTTTTGGCCGGTCTTAACAGTAAAGGATCCATCACCACATCTCTTAATTATCTCTCGTGTCTCTGGGCTTTTATGTTTTGCAGGTGGTGTCCACGGCCTTCGGTCAGAAGAACCCTAAGAACCAGGCCGAGGCTCTCAGCTGGCTCTCTAATGCCATTAAGGAGTTTGGCTTTGCGGGGTAAGAACTCGCAGTCCTGTGGATTCTGAGGGAGGATGCTTTAATGTCTTATTAGAAGCTCAATATGGATGTTGATTCTCTTCCAGAGTAAATGTGAAGGCGTTTATTAGTCATGTCAAGACTGCGCTGGCAGCTACAAATCCTGTGAGTGCCCACTTTTACACATCTGTTTCAGCTTTCACAATTTAGTGGTTATTTGCTATTAAAATGGCCTTTAGTTTCTCTTTGGCAAATACAATTTAGTGTTTTTTAAAAACTCTGAACACTTTATTGCCAGTTTTCACAACCACGTTAGTCCTGGATTGGTGCCAAAGATCTAGTACAGGACCACGTTCTAGAAGCGGGAACATATGAGCAGCCGGTCACCTAACGAAAGTCCATCGCTTTCTGGCAAGATGTGTGCGAACCACTCATTGCGTTGTAGTATAGAAGTCTGCAAGCCACTCGTCACTTCATAGTGAAGAGTGCAAACGAGTCAACAGTGCTAAAGTCTACTAAATTGTAGATCACTAGTTATTGATAACGACTGATGTTTGAACATGTCGTCGTGCAGGCTGTGAGGACCGCTGCTGTCTCCCTTCTGGCCGTCATGTACCTCTACATGGGCGCTCCTCTGCGCATGTTCTTTGAGGACGAGAAGGCCGCCCTGCTGTCCATGATAGATGCTGAGTTTGAGAAGGTCTGCTATGGAGTTATTTTATTGTCAAATATGTAGAGTTAAGTGGTTAATTGAATATTAATCAAAACCAGTAAAAATCTTGTCCATGTCAGTCATTTTAATTTTTTTTAAAATTCTGTTTCAGTGCCTATTTTCACAGTTCTAACTTTATCAGCGAACTGAGGGCAAATTAAGGTTTTCAGATAATCGTGATATTGATGGTGTCCAGTGCTTATTATATTTTGACCCCTTGTAGGAGGAGTAGCCACACTGAAGCTTTGCTGCTTTTCCTTTTGTAAGGGTTTAATGAGCTTTTCTGTACATCAGGTGAAGGGACAGACGCCTTCCGCCCCCATCAGAGGTACACCTAAAGCCAGCCGGGCCGATGATGGAGAGGAGGGAGAAGAGCAGGAGGAAGAGGCTGATGGAGGTGCAGACGTCGTTGATCTTCTGCCTCGTACCGACATCAGGTCAGTCTTCACTCTTCCAGCAACTTTACACACTAAGGTCCAGTTCCAGTCTCCCTCGGTTTTGCACTTTCCTCCATCCGGATTAGGGGTGGGTATCAGGGCGCTTTCAATCTAGAGCTAAGCAGAGGAATTGGGACGGGGCCATAGTTTCAGTGAATTGATCAACTTCCTGTTTACTGTGCTTTTGCAGCTGAAAAGGTTTAACATGTTTTATACAGTGAGAAAATTACCTCAGACATGGTTTGTAAAATGGGTGATAAGAACTGGAAAATGAGGAAGGAGGGACTGGACGAGGTTGCTGCCGTGCTCTCAGAAGCCAAGTTTATCAAAGCCAGTATTGGAGAACTCCCCATCTCACTCAAGGCCCGACTCTCTGACTCCAACAAGATTCTGGTAAGAGCTGTTTGTGTGGCTTTACTTTCAGCAAAATGTAAGGTTTCTTTATGAAGTCCTTTTCACACACATCACAAAATGAGTAAAAAACACAAACGCAATCAGATTTCAGTCAAACTCTAATCAGAAGCTCTTATTAACACTAGTGTTTTTAAAATGATTTTTTATAAAGTAGAGAAGTCAGAAATCGCTCTCTTCCAGACTAGTTGTTCCTAATATGTGTTCTAATAGATATTCACATTCTTGCTGCAGTTTATACTGAAAGTCTGTTACTTATTGACATGGACTAAGCTTGTAATATAGGGCAGTACGACTCAAAATTCATATCACTACATTTCTGGATCAATGATGATATGATGTGTGGATTTTTTTTTCTGCCCAATTTTACTAAAAAAGAAGTCACACAGTATATTATTCTTAAATGCAATTATTTGAATCTAATTATACAGAAACAACTCTGTATAACAAAACGTACACATTAAAGCAAAAACACATAAATATTAATGTCTAACTATTAAACAGTATTGTTTGAAAACCGTAAATTGATTTAATGTTGGGAAAAATCATTTCCTGATAGATTTAGGTGAACCTTTCAGCTGAGCTAAAGTACATTTATATCCTCACATACTGAGTATATACTTAAAATTGTTATTTTTCTAACAAAAAAAAAATCATATTGTGTGACTTGATATATCGCCTGTGCATACTAGACTATAACATACTTATATCAGCCAGTTTCATAATATTTTTCTTAAATGATAAAGTATATTTTCATTCATTTTTAAATTTAAAACTGCGTTAAACACACTGAATCTGAGCATTTTGCCTCCTAGCTAAGGTTGGTATGTTGAAGACTGTGTGTGTGTGTTCGTGTTCAGGTTCAGCAGACTCTGTCCATCCTCCAGCAGATGGCTACAGCGATGGGTCCGGCTCTGAAGCAGCATGTTAAGTGTCTGGGCTTTCCCATCCTCACTGTGCTGACCGACAGCAAGGTGATCCACGTAGCAAACGCTCAGGCTTTATTCTGTTCTTAAAACTTGCCTAATGCCTAACTTTAAATGAACATTAATTTAAATTAAACGATACCACTTTATGTCTGATCCCAATGTTGAAAACTTGGATATCTGCCAATACAATACAAATCTGCTACATTCTTTTTTTAAACAGAAAATAATGCTTTAAAAACGACTGAATACAGGACTGAGATGCTTCTGTTCTGCATAAGGAAATCCTCAACTTAAATCCTGTTTTCCTACTAAAACAATGTAATAATTACGCACCCATATGTATCTGCTAAATGATTTATTATTAAAATAACATCTCAAACATGATTCCTTTAAACACAGTTGTGTCATTTAGTGACGCTCCCTAATCCTGCGGCGCTAAAAGCATCAGGAACACAGAGATTGTGAGTGAGAGCTGGTGTTGTTGAGGAAATGAAACAGTATAATGGTGTGATGTGCTTTTGGGCTTGTAGTGTGTTGTGTTGCTTGTTCTGCTCATCGTCATATCAGTATGTAGGAATTAATGAGAATGTTGAACAATAAACCAGCTTCACACTCCCCATGCAGAGCGTGCACACATTTACAGACCGGCTCCATAGATCAGGCCAGTGCCACTGATACCCGATCCAGCTGTTTGAGTCGGACCGATATCCCATCTACGTGTCGGATCAGTATCATCTTTATTTTAAAGGTAACTTTTTTTTTTTTCTCTCCCTCTCTCTCTCTCTCTCTCCCAGAATACAGTGCGTGCGTCTGGCCTGGCCACTCTGAACGCCTGGGTGGAGCAAACCGGGATGAAGGAGTGGCTGGAGGGAGAAGAGCTGTCGGAGGAGCTGAAGAAGGAGAACCCGTTTCTCAGACAAGAGGTGACGCTGATGGACCTCGGGCCAGTTTGAAACTGCACCACACTTTGTGCTTGTGTTTGAACCCCATATTGACGGTCCTACTTCTCCTCCGTATCGAGCAGCTGTTGGCGTGGTTGGCAGAGAGGTTGGTGACTCTCCGCTCTGTTCCGTCTGACCTGGCGCTGTGCGTTCCTCATCTCTACTCGTGTCTGGAGGATCGAAACGCTGACGTGAGGAAGAAGGCTCAGGAGGCTCTTCCTGCCTTCATCATGCACCTGGGCTACGACAAGATGAACAAAGCTGCGGCAAAGCTACTCAAGGTAGAGAGCTGTAGGGCCGGGCAATTCATCAGAAACAGTAATATTGCAATGAAACCAGTTACTTTGAAATAACACTAACTAGTCATCTAGAACAGCGTTTCCCAATCCCAGTCCTCGCGGAACACTGCTCTGCACAGATTCGACTTTGCTGACCCACAGCACAGCTGATGCTAGTGATTAGCTAATTAGCAATGTGGCATTGGTGTGCGGCGGTACAGGAAATACCGAATCTGTTCAGAGCAGTGTTCCGCGAGTACTGGGATTAGGAAATGCTGATCTAGAACATGTTGGAGGTAACTTGACCAGCACTGATGATGACGGTGATGATTTGTCCTTCTGTGTCTCTAGCCTGCATCTAAGGACCAGGTGGTGGGTTTGCTGGAGAAAGCTCGTGCCTCTGTACCTGCCAAACCTGCAGCTGCTGTTAAGGCAACTAGCAACAACGCAAAGCCGGCCCCAACCGCAGCTGCACCAGGTCCGACATCAGCAGATTAAACGACACATTGGGCCTCATTCACCAACCCACATTACTTCTTAACCACCACAGTTTTCACAAAGAAACATGTACAGATTTGAGACTCTGCTTCACTTATGTTAATGTTTTGTATGTTTAGCTCCAGCCAAAAGTGCCCCGGTGGCTGATCCGGCTCCTGCAGAGGCAAAGAAAGCCAAGCCAGCAGCTGCATCCAAATCAAAGGTGAGCTTGGGTGTCAAATTGGGAGAAATTTGTTCAGTTTATGCATCTCGGGAAATAGCCGGGGTTGTAGCTTAACGGCTCTCTACACACTAGGTAGTGCGCTCTGATTACCAGACGCCTCCTATTTGACTTGGTATACTACTTCACGCTCGCTTGACTTGGTGCCGTGTTAGAAATGACAGGCCTATGATGTTATTTTTGTGCCAAATTCTGAGTCCGCTGTCGAACTTTGGCAAGCAAAATATCTTGTCTGTACACGGTCGACTCTGCCTTCCTCATTTATCAGCATCGGTAAATAAAAGCATGAAAAACGTAGGATATCAGCATCAGCCAATAATTCCCATATCGTACATCTCTAATTATTTTTCTCCTTTTATTTAGAAGTTCTGGACAAATTTTAGCATAAAAATACTCTTTCCAAAAACATAATGACTACAAGCCTAACATCTAAAATTAAAAAATAATTCCATATAAAAGTGGTTCCATGTGGTAGTGTGTAACATTGAAAATTGCAATCCAAAAAATATATATATTCCCACAGAATATGTTTCAAAATAAATGTACGTGGTGTTCTAGATTAATAAACTGTGTGTTAGAGCCCTATGTGCAGCATTATTTAGTTGGTAGTGTAACGGTTAGGTAGTTGGCCCCGTGATGGGAGGGTTGCCGGTTCAAGTCCCAAACCCGTACAGGTACCGCTGAGGTACTCATGAGGAAGGTACCGTCCCCGAGCTCTTCCAAAAAGCTGCCCACTCCTTCACAGATGGGTGAAATGCAGAGCTCACATGTCGTGTGCTGCGTTCACACTGACAGCTTTTTGTGACTTCATTGTGTAAACGTGGGTTGATTGTGTCCCGTTTCTATAAATAGCCGTGTCCTCAGGAGCAGGACAGCAGCGCAAACTCGAGTCTGAATAGCAGCCTGGAGAAGGAGAACTCTAGTTTCTGTGGCAAATCAAAAAGCCGGCCCAAAGCAAAGGCCAAAAAGCAGGTACTGACAGGAATACAGGGAGATGTGGTGTGTATCTAGAGGACTTTCACTGCTGTTTTGACTTCACTACCACCACCACAGTGGACTCCTGCTTATCTCTCTCTCTCATGAACACACTCTGTTAGCGGTGGGGTTTCTTATCTACCAACTCACCTCTTTATGCTGTTTACCTGCTGTTTGGGGTTAAATGTGTTGGCTTATCATATTGGTTTGGAAAATTACTGATGACCCAAATGTGAAATGTCCATGTCAGTGCCAGAACTTAGGTGCTTCCTGTGCTTTAAGAACATTGTTTGAGGCACTTCCTGTAGATTTAACGTCTCCAACTCTCTCGCAGGTTGTTGTGAAGAAGCCCTCGTCTAAGGCGGAGGAGGATCGGTCCGGTCCCGTCTTCATCCTGCTGCCCAATGCCAAAGAGCAGCGCATCAAAGATGAGAAGAGTCTGAAGGTGAGCATCAAAGCCCTTTAACCATCACACTCCTGTGCTGTAAAATCGTACTCCCTCCTCCGTACGGCGAGTGTGTGAGTCTGAAGGGTTGTGTGTGTGGTGTTAGGTTCTGAAGTGGAACTTCATCAGCCCTCGGGAGGAGTTTGTGGAGCAACTGAAGGCTCAGATGGCACCGTGTGTGGCCAAATGGTTGATGGAGGAACTTTTCCACGCTGACTTCCAGAAGCACATCAAAGCCATCGGAGCCATGATGGAGGTGGGTTCAGCTCAGGACTGGACGATGCGTCCTAAATTAAACCAAACTAAGGGTTGACCGATTATCTGGCATTTTGGCGATTACCAGTATCGGTGTTTAATTTTGACCATCGCCAAGTCATTACAAGGTGCTGCTGTGGCTCCACTGCCGTCTCTTCTTCTCTCTGTGCCGTTTGCCGTCAAGTCACTGCTTCATTTAATGTCCCACCCACGACAGTCTCACGAGGTCAAGCCTTCTCACTTACACCACACTCACACACGAGCACCAAGAAAGAAACTTGTCCTGCCCACAAACTCGTGTGAAATCCAGGGCTCCAGATGGCGACTACAATGTTTGCCAGTGCGACTGGATTTTATTTATTTTTTTCCCCCCCCAACTAGTTTGTTCTTTCCAGTGGCCAATGGCAACCGTCCCTCTCAATCCCAGGGATTTTTTTTAAAGAAGCAAGAAACGGCTTTTAATTACACGCGGATAGTCTCAGCCCGCTTTATAGTTAAGGTGGCCGTCGTGACTACGTCTCCTGCGGGGAAAATAAATAAATATAAAAATCCTGCTGTATCCATAGACAGTAAAAGAAGACCGCGTTACGATGAAGCCGAATAGCGGCATCTAAACTTCCCAACTCAAAAGAAGATGCTACAATGTTTATATGAAATAGGACTGAACACGGAAGTTCCCGACGCTTTTTGTAACTTGGCAACAACAAACGGCGAGAAAGTGCTTTGGAAGTGAGGTTTTGATCCACTCTCAGTGCAAAAAAAAGCGTTTGGTGGACAGGTTGGGTTTTTTATTTTCCCCCACAGCGCTCAGAGTGCAAGTTGAAATCCGTTCAGCTTCTAGAACAGCGCTTTGCTCGTCAACATCACTTCTCTCTTGCTAGCCAATCAAAATCGAGGAGGCGTTGGTCATAATGTAAATATAAGCCAGGCTGCTAACTTTTCTTTTGTCCGGAGCCCTGAATGTGTCAACAGAGTAAGTTTTGCTGACTTAAGTTGCCTGTGTTAACTATGCAGTACATTTCATCTCATTTATCTGCTTATTTTTACATTTTGTCTAATGTGATGACACTTTTTTGTTACAACCAGAAAGATCTGTTTATTTTTGGCGTCGAATAGCCTTGTGTTAATGATTTGATATTTAGCCTTATTATAGCCATATTTTAATCTGCAAAGGAGAAAATAAAATCTGCCTTCCAATTAATGACATCTAAGAAGTATCGGTATCGGCAAGTACACAAATAAAAATACTCGTATCGGTTTGTAAAAAAAGTGGTGTCGTTGCATCCCTAGTATTGATATCGTCTCTTAAAAATCAATATCGGTTGACCTAATCATAACCCACATCCAGAACCTGTCGTCATGCCCGTGAAGGTTATTTACATTTTTTGAATAGTTCTGAATATAAGAATCATTCAGGTCATTAGGGGCGTGTGAACGGAGCACTCGTCTTACCAGTTTTATCAGTTTGAAGTGATCATTAATATAAGTGAGGGACTGTAGCGTTTATTGACGTAAGGTTTGTTGTGTCCAGCACCTGAAGGCTGAGGCGGAGGCCACGGTCAGCTGTCTGGACCTGATCTTGAAGTGGTTCACTCTGCGCTTCTTCGACACCAACACCAGCGTCCTGATGAAGGCTCTCGAGTACCTGAAACTCCTCTTCCTCGCCCTCAGCAACCAGGACTACCGGATGAGCGAGTACGAGGCCACCTCCTTCATCCCCTACCTCATTCTCAAGGTGAGAGCACGGCGAAATCTGCTTGTGAAATGGTCAGAATGTTGTGCTTCTTTAAACTTTGCCCTTTTGAGGCTGTGAATGTTTTAACTCTATGAGAACGGAATTTGGGCAGTGACTAATCAACATGATCGATTACATTTAGGAGACACATTTTCCTAATTTCAGGGACAGTTTGTTTGACAGCAACTTGGGGTTAAGGGTCTTGCTCAGGGACGCAGTGGAGGAGCTGGAGGTAGCGTTGAAACCCACAACCTTTTGGTCCAGAGCTGAGTGTTCTAATCTCTAGACGACCACCACCGTTGTTAAAGTAATTGCAGGTTAAGCTGCTAATTCTTTAGTCTCTGCGGTCTGTGTGACGCGGATAAGAGATAAGATAATGACAATGAAAACGTAAATCTTTATGCACATTTTTTTGGCCATTTTATAACGGCAAATTAGTCAAACACAGATTCACAGACTAATCAGTTATGAAAGTATTCGTTATTGACCGCCCCTGAACAAAGCTGTGAATGTTATACAAATGTTATATTCGTGATGGTTGTAAAATGTGCTGCCTGAAACGTAAGCTTTAAACGGGTGAAAACTTGACAGCTTGTGCCTCTTGTGCTCTTGCATGTTTGCTGCGGGTGTCAGATGGGAGAGCCGAAGGACGTGGTGCGTAAAGACGTGCGCAGCATCATAAGTCTCCTGCGCAAAGTTTATCCACCCAGCCGAGTCTTCCCCTTCCTCATGGACGGAGCCAAGTCCAAAAACTCCAAACAGAGAGCCGGTGAGCTGAGCTTCACACCCAGAACCTGCTCCCTCCTGAGCTTTCATTTCACATGCCTCGAGCGTCCCTGACAGTTGGTGTGTTGTAGATTGGCTTTGGTATTTATGAAGATCAGATTTGATCAGATTGCGTTTCCGATGTGTTGCTGGTATTGATGAGTCCAATAATAATGACGTTTTATCTTTCTGGTAAGCACGATATTGTGGTTATGTAGGACTCTCTGAAATCCATTTTGTTTTTTTCTAAATTCCGTTTTATTTTTTCCTGAATTCTGTTTTTTCCATTTTATTCTTCTGAATTCCATGCTTTACATTATATTTATTCACCAAAAAAGTGTCCGATTACGGAGTGGATGGAAAAAGAACAATGCAATATAAAAAAATTCACATTAAATGACTGTTATTCAGCTTCAACAAAGTGCTGGGGTTCAGCAGAACATTTTTCTGCTTTGGTAAAACATTGACCTGTAAACAACAAAAAAAAACATTCATTTTTTGGTGCAAAACGACACGTTTCTGATGTGAGCGTTTGACTGTAAGTGGTCGTCACGTTCTATGCAGTCTATCGTGTGCTGGCAAAACGTACAAAAGAGTTGTTCTCCCGATTCATAATCATTTGGTTATTGTTCTGCTCTAAACTTAGCACTGACACTCCAATTCCGTAATATTTTTGAGGACGTCGGTGTTTCAGCCTCTTCACCATAGCTGACCGTTGACGTTTCCCCTTCTGTGTCTGTGTTTGTGTGTGTGGAAAGCTGAGTCCCGCCTCAACAGGTAACACGTACAGGGGGCTGCAGCGGCCAAAACTGATTAGAAACCATTGCTTTGCTTTGCCCACACACCGCCATCAGCCAATTATACGACGTTCCGCGTTTTACAGCGGATCATAGGGCCCTAGCTATGGCACTTATTTTCCACGTTTAACATTCACATTTAAGCTAGTCATCTACAAGCCCGTTATTGGTCATCAGAGACGATAAGATATGGCTCAGCCCTAGTTTGCACTGCTAATATGAAGCTAATATGCCGTGCTCTCATTACTCAGATTTGATTCATAATCCCCCCCTTGTCTTGTTCCTGCAGAGTGTCTTGAGGAGATGGGCACTCTGGTGGGTCTGTGTGGGATGTCTGTGTTCCAGCAGACCGCAGCCAAGTCTCTGAAAGAGATCGCGGTCCACATCGGAGACAGAGACACTGCGGTGCGGAACGCAGCCCTCAACACGGTGGTGGCAGCTTACAATGTGTGTGGAGAGCAGGTGTACAAGCTCGTCGGACAGGTGCGTTACTGCCCACTCTACTCGCTCCGCACGCCTTATTCTAATGAACGACGGCATATCTTTGTGACGATTCTTATTTTCTAAAGTATTAACTGAATTTTCAAATGAATGAAAAAATAGTTATGGTAAAGATTACGTCAAGTAGAGATTATGCTGGTCAGTTTTGATTAGTTGCCCAGCCCTAGCGTAATGTGTAAATTAGTTTTTCTGATCAGGACAATATTTGCATCTTTGTTCCATGCAGCTGTCGGAGAAGGACTTGAGCATGCTGGAGGAAAGGATTAAACGCTCCGCCAAGAAGTCCTCAGCGCCAGCTCCGTCTGCACCCCTTCCCAAACCTGCCGAGGAGAAGCCGGGCGGCGCGGGCAACACCAGCCTGCCACGCAAAACCAACAGTGAGGAGGCGCCTCTCAAACTCAGGTACACACCTGCTCCTGAACACCACACACGGGGAGGGAACGTCAAGAGGAGGTGCAGCTAAATGACTTCATCTGCATCATCATTATGCTACACTGCTGGTCAAAACGGGGAACTATCCGTAACTTTTGAGAAGCCCTGAGATGTTAGTGTAACGCTTTGCTGCGTCTCTGTTGTCCAGCGAGCTGCGCAGTCAGAACGCTGCACTGCAGCAGCAGAGCTCCGAGGTTCCCCGAGTCTACCAGCTCGACCCCAAGTTCATGATGGAGCTGCCCGAGACGGAGATGCCCGAGCTGCTGGAGGTGGAGGCCGACCTCTCCCCGCTCGACCTGCCCCAGTACACCTCCAGGTGCGTCCAGCACAGGCTCGGGGTGGAGACAAACACCTGCCCCCTTTTGTGGCATAGCATCAATTTCCAGATTGTAGAATTATCAAGTACAGTTAAGTGTGTGATGGCCAGCAAGTATATCTTTATCATTTCTAGCAGATTTATGAATATGTAACCAAAACAATGTAGTGTCTTACAGTTGTGGGTTTTTGTAATTACTGGCAAGATTGTGAACTTATATTTATAAGTGTTAAAATGCTTACATTTGAATTCTTATAGTTCCTGGCAGAATTATTAAAATTACAAGTTCGTACTTCTCGTATTTTTATATTTCCTGGTGTGAAAGATTATATTTTTCATGAAAATACAATTAAAATTGTCTAATGTGTGATAACTGATTTTTATAGAATTAATTTTTCCAGACATTTACACTTGTATTTATATAATTCTGTGGTTGTTCTGTTGTGACTTTTTGAGCTGATAGAGGCCCATACTGCAGTTCAGAAGTGTGATTTCAGCTCTTTCCCCTCCCTTGTGATTGTCCCCAGGAGGTTGCTGTCCGTCTCCAGCAGCAGCCACAAAGAACCTTCCAGCATCAGTCTGATGATTGTCCAGGTCGCCAGCTCCGACGCCAAAACCAGCTTTCAGGGCCTTGCCAAGGTGGTGGAGGTGCTGCAGCAGGAGAGCGAGTGGAGGCTGATGTCGGGTCACGTGGACGAGTTCATCGAGGCCGCCCTCATGCAGCTCCGACGGCTGGCGCACGACCGGACGGACAGACAGCAGGCGGAGCAGCTCTACGGCACGCTCGTCGGATCGCTGGGCCTGGTGAGGGTCATCGCTTTGTTTTTGTTGCTTATTTAACCCGATGTGCTGTGTTCCACAGTCATGGGAAGGCGGAACTCAACACTGCAATCATAATTACAGTTGAATCCTTGTACGTAATCAGAAGAAAACTCCAGATTTGCTGTTGTGGTTTTTGCTCCTCATTTCTGAATCCAGGAACAAATTCATCTTATCAGTGTAGACTGGAAGGGAGAATACATACGAGGTTGAGCAATAGTGGTTTTTCAGGGCTGATATTGATACTGAATATTGCTAGTTAACGTAGCCGATAACTGATATTTAGAGGGGAAAAAAAAGAAAATCTGTTGAATTTTGCAAACCCCAAGCTCAGCTGAAACTCTCCTCTCTTCTCCTACTTCACGCTGCGCTCATGTGTGAGTGACAGCAAGGCTTCAGTGTTGATTGGCTACTGCTCGTGTGATATATAGCCAATCAGAGACTGCTGTGGGCGGGGCCAATCATTGAGCCATGCCTCAGCAAACTCACTTCCTAGTTACTTTTAGAAGACGCTGGAAACGTGTGATGACGCCTCACATTTATCTTCAACTATAACTAAATAGTTGATAAAAATAATACTTATTTTGTTCCCTTCACTTTAATTAACTGTTAAGGAATCATTACAAAGGGAGACAAAATCACTCATTTTTCCACAACTTTGACTTGCTCCTGCAACTTTATTGCAACAAAATGCCTAAAAACTGCTGCAAAATTAGGCATTTTAGTCTGCAACAGTCTCAAAAATGGCCTGTGAAATCCTGGAGGGACTGACTTAATATCGATTATGGTCAAAATTAAACACCGATTCCGATAATCGACAACATGCCTATTATCGGCCCCTGATAATCGACCCGGCTGATACGTATGTTAGATAATATTGTGGAAAAATCTAAAAGTTTCAAAACAACATTAAATGACAAACTGCAGAACAACATAAAATACACAGTGCTTGAGATTTAAGTTTACTGAGCATTACATTTGTTAAATGGGAATTTCAGTATTTGGGCACTTCCGTATTTCCGTTAAGTCAAAACGACACACAACATGGATGTAGATGTGTTGGATAAAAGTGAGGAGCCCAGAAAAGCAGCATCGGCAGAGCGGAGTGACGAGGGAGAGTTTCAATCTGTGCAATAGGTGTATGTGAATAATAGAGTTGCTACACTGCCCTCATCATCCTCCTTTCTGCTAATTCTGTTCGGCCAGCGGCGTGGACGCCTCCGGACTGCTTGACGCGACCCGGCAGCCGGAAACATGTCTCGGCAGTTTTTAGCCTTCCTTCTTTTGTTCAGAGATGGAAAATTCTGAGTTCCCACTTACTGTCGAACGCAGTGTTAATATTTCACTTGATGTGTTGCTGCATGGCTGGGATGATGATGATGTCCTGTTCAGTGGGGGACGTCCTGCAGTGTCGGGAGCCTTCACTCAGAGTCATGATGATGATGACATGCACAGGGGCCATCTGACCAGCACTGAGCACTAATCAATAGGGGTGTAACGATACATCGACTCAATGGTCAGTGAGCTCATAACATCGATCCAGAATCAAAACCTCGATCAGACATCATGCGTATTGATGTTCCTCGCTAAGGAAGAGCAGAGACGTAAGCTCCTAAATGAAGCAGAGTTGAAGTTATCAGCACATTTTGTGATTAGGGGTGTAACGATGCATCAACGATCCAGAATGAATAAAAAAAGGCAAATGATATTTTAGTTGCGTTTTGTGATTTGATATAAATGTAAGTGATGACTTTAAATCAGCATTGTCTCATATTAATCCTGAATTGAATCTAAATTGTCTCATCACCTGTCTCCTATGTCCTGATGAAACTTCATAGAACCTACTGAGAGACATGCACAATAACACTGGAGAAAACAGGGGCACCTCTGCTCCAAAACGCAGTGCAGTAAGATTAAAAGGTGTGTGTGTGTGTGTGTGTAGCTGCAGTTAGCAGGTAAGCTGGCTCAGGAGGTGTCTGTAGACGTGTTGAAGGAGCTGGTGCAGGTGCTGCTGTCCCTCATCCTGGACCCTCGACACCAGCAGAGTGAAGGAGAGTCTCAGCTCATCCGCTCTGTTCACATCCTGCTCTCCAACCTGTTCAAGGCGGCCGACCCCACCAACACGCTCTGGTAACAACACAGCTTTAACAGTAGGGGAATTGGGATTCTTTCTGTCCATTCAAAATCAATCGATGCAGTTCTCACTTTTCACACTAGTTTACTTTCACCAACATGACTCCATTGCTCCGTTCCTATAGATGGCTATAGATCTGCAGATAGAGCTCCTTCGTGTGAGCAGCGTGAAGGAAATGCAGAGGCCGTATGCGTGAAAAGAGATGTTCCCACTTCACATTTAAAAAAATGTCAGTTCACTTGTTACAGCACTTTACAGATCAACGTAGCAGCTCTTTTAACTTTTTTTTAATTGAATTCATGTATTATTATAACGCATGACGTTTAAGCTTTGACATTTTGCAGTTTTATTTTTCTAATAAGACATTTCACCATCATCTCGGGGCTGCTTTTCCCGGACTGAGTGGGCAGATTGGAAAATAGTAAATCTTAGTGGGAGTTGATTGAAGAGTAGTAAACTACATTTGATTCAGTGTGAGATATTTGTTGATCTGCCACAGTTAAATGTAACTCAAAACAGCAACCTGGAAACAATTCATCTGTTTATTGAATCGTGAATCAATTTTCAATCAGATTGTGTGCCCAAGAATTGGAATCGAGTCGTGAGATGTTCTGAATCGTGCAACACTACTGCCTCTGTACTTCTTGGAGGGGAAAAAAAAAATATCAAAAAGTGCCATAACTCGCCTGTTCTTCGTGGGACTGTAAAATACTGGCACGTTTTGCTGTGCTCAAACACCACTTTCTACACAGTTAAAGGTCTGTGAAAGGTGCTGCGTTTTACGCTCTCTAGTAAGGTGAATTTAAGGGGAGTTGTGGCATTTTTGGCGTTCCATAGAACTGTGCGTGAGGGTGTGGAGTGTTCAGAGTGCGCGTGTGAGCCGAGATGAGCGCACACAGACACCAGATTTCAATTGTGAAAGTTCTGCTGTGCGCTCAGAATTAAAGGACAAATACATCATATTCTCTGTCTCTGCATCCACATGGTGACTAGGGGTGCAACGATTATTCGACATTGTTGACAAAAATCGACAATTTCATTGTTTAATTGTCGCCAAACGTATTTTTAAACGGAGTGAGACGTTTTCCTTGCTTTCTACCTGTGCAGTACTACTGCTATCCAATAGAGTGCACCAATACACCACACTCTGGTGAGATTCGCTCTTGCCCAATAGCATTCAGTGACAGGTAGAAGAATGGTGACCACAAATCAGGCATCATCACGTATCAAACGTATGATTTGTGCGATGCATAAAAGGCGGACGCACGGAGCCCCTTAAAGGGGCGGAACGTCGTATAATTATATCGGAATTATATCTGATATCGGTGTGTGGGCAAAGCGGTGGTTTCTAATCAATTTTGGCCGCTCCAGCCCTGTGTACGTGTTACCTGTTGAGGCGGGACTCAGCTTTCCACACACACAAATGCACAGGTACAGAGGGGGAAACGTCAACGGTCAGCTATGGTGAAGAGGCTGAAACACGGAAGTTCTCCAAAAAAAACCCAAAAAAACAGAATTGAGTGCTAAGTTCATAGAAGAACAATACCCAAACGATTTTTATGAATCGGGAGAACAACTCTTTTGTAAGTTTTGCCAGCACACAATGGACTGCACCCACAAGAACACGTGAGGCCTAATTAAACGCTCTAAAGTCTGAGACAATTTCACCCTAGATAAGGCGATTTATTTTATTTATTTATATCAGCAGCAAACTTTATTAAAATATGTTTTTGAGTGAACTATCTTTCTTGTCCACAAAATTTAAATAACCTAATGCTAAATGTAAAAGCTGGTAGCTAAATAGGAGCCATTTCATAATTATGCAATTTATAATCTGATTAGTCTACTAATCGTTTTAATAGTTGATGACTAGTCAACTATCAAAATAGTGGTTAGTTGCAACCCTAATGGTGACTACTGCACGCCCTCATCCAAACCATCAACACACACTGCTGTTAACACCACCAAATATACAGTGGAGTATAATAGAAATCATTAAAGGTTTTCATTTCATCCTGCCCTATATTTTGTCGTATTGCACAGCACTAATAATGAATGTTGTTAATGTTATTTCTCTCTGCTCTCTCGCTGTACCACTAGTGCTCTGCTGTTGCTGTTGGAGGACGCCTATTGCTCCCCCGCCTGTTCTCCTGAGTTCTCTGAACTGGTCATGAAGGTACTGGGCGTCTGATTTATAACATTCCCTCAGTTAACAGCAGGTCAACAACAACTCTCGTGGAGAAGTCGATAAAAAACTTGCGTCCTTATTTCAGTCACAACTTCTTATTCTCATGAGCTCAAGATGAGTGCTCCCTGAGAGCGCAGCATTTCCAACATAGTGCACAATATTTGAATAAAATCTTCCCACCCTATGTAGTGTACCAAGTCAGATGGGGCACGTGTGACTCCACGTGCACTACCTAGTGTGTAGAGAGCCGTTAAGCTACCACCCCGGCTATTTCCTGAGATGCATACTACCACGTAGAAAAGTGGGATAAGAGCACCTTACCTACCATACTGTTAAGTGCAGTAGTACACGGCTCGAGACAGCTAAGTGAGGCGAACACACAATTTAGTTAGTTAAACATTATCCGTGTGCAGCAGAGTTGAGCGTAAAGATGAGATTTTGCTTTTGAACGTTCCACTGTGTGTTCAGAATTTTGGTACAAAATAACGCCATACATTTTAAGACGGGCGGTGCGGGACGTATAAAATCCCACCTCGGACATTGCCCATGCCTTTCCGGCGTACAATACGTCATCAAATGTTGGCTGGAAATATCGGGCAAATCTAAGCAGCAGCCTGATGCAGATGATGAGTTAAAAAAACAACTTAAAATAAGTTGAGCCACAGTTGACATTTTTTTCTCTATTTAATTTGAAGTCATATTTGTGGAGCTTAAACATTTGAAGTGAGTTTGTTAATATTTTGCCTTAAAGTGGATGCTTCTCACACCAGCACAGAGATGTTTGAATTGATTTTTGTTGAGTGTCCACATCAATTTAAATTTCCTTTTCCAGTGTCACTGGCGCATGATAAAGCTCCTGCCGGAGAAGATTGAGAGCGTGTACCTGGACAAAGTGCTGCTGTACATACACAACTTCATGAAGGGCTTCCCCAAAGACGCACTGAAGCAGAAACCCAACGACATGACCTACCGCACCGTCAAAACCTTGCTGCACACACTCTACCGCCTCGTAGGACGCAAGGTACACACACAGAGTAACTTTAACTAATTGTCTTTAAAGTAACACTGATTACTGTTAATCACTATTGATATAAGTCATATGTCACAGCTCTGTCTTTTGTGTTTGTGTTCTTTGATGTCTAAATCCTGAACTTCTGTGTTGTTGATATTTCAGATTATCGATCACCTGAGTCTGATTGGAGACCGTGATTCCGAGGTGGAAGCTCACCTAAAGCGTGCCATGAAGCGCTCGGTGCAGACACCAACACAAACCGTACGTACTCATCACTGTTTTCCTGCTGCTTTACGCCAAAATAAATATGTACAGTAATGTTGTTTTTGGGAAATCACAGCTCACATTTGGTTGTGTTGCAGTGTGTGCTGTGCTGTGTTCACAGTGACAGTAATTCTCTTAATTTCACTCACTTAAATCTTGCTTCTGCCTCCCAGAACACAGAAAACGTGAGCACAGGGAAGACGCTGCCCTCTGCAGGTTAGACCACACCATTCTTTGTCACATGCGTAGTTATACATGTTCAACACACAGCGAAATGCACTCTGAATGTTCTTCCCCCGTTTGACCCTCAGGTACAGTTCCAAACCCCACCAAGCCTGTAGCACGAGGGAGCGAGACCCTCAGCTCAACGCACTACCAGGAGAGACTCCGAGCTCTCAGACAGCTGTACGGCGTCGGAAACATCACTCAGGTACCAGCACCGTCAATCACGAGTTTCATCACCACACAGCATCGTATCTAATATCATGAAGTCTGCTACGATACGATTTACGTTCAGTTCTGTTCAGCAGCCAGCGATTGATATGAGATGTCGTTGCTCTCGGGCGGAAACCTTTTACATCCAAAGCAGTTCATATCCAAAAAATTGAAAAGACGATGTAAATTCTAAAAATGAATATTGCATCGTCAAAAAACATTCAACACTTTTCATTGGTTTTTCATTCAATTTTTCTAAAACTGTCAGAACAACGTGAAGCAATCATTTTATTTTCCCCAAAGTGATGTCTGCACAAGACTGTGAACATCAACACATTCATATTGATATTGAGTTATTCTGCAGAGACATTCTATGGTTTAGTTTACGAAGAACAATAAGGTTAGTGCAGCTGGAAACACTTCTTCATCCATTTGGAATCCATCTGCATATAGAATAAAATGACTTGATGACAAATCAGGCATTTTTCTGTATTTATTTTTTACTCTCTAACATTATAGAATGTAAGAAATATTATCTGATTAATGGAAAATGAAGAAATGCTGAAGTTTTGGTGATTTTTGAGCATTTGGACTGATTTTGGAAGATTGAACTGAAATGGAAGGTTTTAGTGAATGTTGGACTTCCCTGTGAGAGTCGTGAAAACGCAGCGTGTGTGTTTACATTGTGAATAATATCATTTATGCTCATGATTCCTCGTGGTTGAAGCTCAAGCCTCATGTGACGTAATGAACCGTGACGCAAAACTCAGGGAAAAGTGGGAAACGTGCTGATAATCAAAGAACCGTTAAGAAGAATTGATAACGTTGGAGGTACAATTACGATGGAACTGATCAATTGGAACCGGTTCTGAGTCGGATTCCCACCCCTAGTCTCATGGTGTTTGGGATTTTATTAATAAAAACAAAACACTTAATTTCGGGTTAAAAGTGTGTTGTAGCGCATCTTACTGAAATATGTAAAGAGTATAATATTACTGAAAATGTATTGGTAATGCCTTAACATTACTGTTACAGCAAAAAGTCATACATTTTAGTTTCACTGTACTTTTCATTAACACATTGTAACGTGCTGCCTTGTGTGTTTGTGGCATTAAGTTTTTTTTTTTTTTAATTATTATTGCACTTTCTCTAGCCAAGCGAGGACAGGTGCGCCCCCGCTGTGCCCAGCGTTAAGCCGGCTGCGCCCTCCCCCCTCGACATGCTGCAGTCTCAGATCTCCAAGCTACGGGAGTCTCGTCAGCAGCAGCAGCAGGAGGCGCAAAACGTCCCCCCGAAGAGCCCCGCCGCCTCCCTCACCCCTGCCGGACCCCCGCCTGACCTTAACGAGATCAAAGCCCGGCTCGAGAGGATAAAAGCCAGCCTCCGCTGATCAAATCCCCCCTTAACCTCTCTCCAAAACCATTCTCTCCTGCAGCAGCGGTGCAGTTCCTTTAACACCCCACCCGACACCCCACTCTCTAACGTACTGTCTCTTTTTGTGTTTGTACATATGTGACTTCTTAATGAGCGTTTGACTTGTTTTACTTTGTTTTAATGTTTTCAGAGTTTAATAAATGTGCAGTGAAAGTGCCAACTTCGTCTTGCTTTTATTGGCTGGGTTTTTATTAGGGATGCCCCGATCTGATACGTGGATGGGATATCAATCCGATAACGACTCAAAAAGATGGATTAGGTATCGGTGGCATTTGGTTGATCTATGGAGCCGATTTGGGGTGCGTTTCCCAAAAGCATAGTTAGTTGCTGACGTACACTCTGTTGGTTGCATTTTGGGAAATGCACCCATGTTCAATAAATTGTAGGTTTGTGTGTGTGAACGCTCAGTGTGTTCTGCATGAGAAGTGTGACTGCGGTAAAGCTGGTTTATTGTTCACACTATTTCCTACATATTGATATGACGATGAGCAGAACAAGCAACACAACACACTACAAGCCCAAAAGCACATCACACCATTATACTGTTTAATTTCCTCAACAACACCAGCTCTCACTCACAATCTCTGTGTTCCTGATGCTTTTAGTGCCGCAGGATTAGGGAGCGTCACTAAATTACACCACTGTGTTAAAGGAATCATGTTTGAGATGTTATTTTAATAATAAATCATGTAGCAGATACATATGGCTGTGTAATTACTACATTGATTTACGTGAAGTATTTCATTAAGGAGAACAGAATCATCTCAGTCTCCTCCTCACAGAGAAATACACAAGGTATTCATAAACACTGCTATCGGATCAGTACTCGGGATCGGCACATACCCAAAGCACGAGTATCAGCATTGGAATTGAAAAAGTTAGATCAGTGCATCACTAGTTTTTGTGAAAACATGAGAATGAATCGGGTTTCTTTACTGTACATGGTGTTTGTGCTGTTCCTGCATCAAGGTTGAATGCATAAGTTGCAATTTACAGATGTTAAGACACTAATTTTGGATCTGATTTGAGAGAATATGCAGCCTTTAAGTGGGCGCAACGCAGGTAAGTGCTAATAAAGCTGTAACTGCAGGAGAGAGGTAGAGTCTAATTTATCTCAAGTGTTTCCTCAACTCATTATCGGGCAGGTTGATGTGCAAACCTCTCACACACACACCTGATAATGAGCCACATGGAAATGAGCTGAAGAGACGGTCTTGATGTGTTTGTGGAGGAAAAAGCATCTTCAAGGAGCTAAGTTATAAAGCTGAGTAGTGCATCATTTAACACGGCCGCGACGTCTCTACCACTACACCTTTAATAATCTGCTGGATTCAGGTTCCGTTGGCTGACTGCACCGCGTTGTCAGGTGATGGCTGGTTGTATGCTTTTGTTTAGTTTATGCTGTCTGTGTCGGTTCAGGCCCTGCTGGGGATGTAATGATACATCAATTTGCATCAATTAAAATGATTCTGTGGATCTTAACAGATGTCACAATGTTCACGATCATTTTACCATCAAATGCGTGGCCTTTGCCCTTTACAACAGGCTTGGAGCACATAGTTTGTGCTTCAGTGCTTGGGCCCCAGTTATTGCTGCTTGCTAATGTAGTACAAATGAAAGAGATAATTTGCTGGATGATGACGAACCAATCAAATGCTGGGGGTGTGGCCTTTGTCCCGCCCTCAAAAGGCTTGCAGCTCTTGACCTATCGGATTGGACACACCTGGTTGAACTCAGCAGGTAATTAGAGCTGCCCAGACCAACTTTTAGGATGTTTGAAATGTTTTTAACGTGTCCCAGTGCAGCTTTTTAAAACGTTATTACTCTTCACAGGTGAGACGTCTCTTCACATTTAGTGATCCTCATGTGAACGAATACTTAGACAGGGAATCAGGGTTTACCACAGTGAGACGTGTGTGTGGTTTTGCTGTAGGATGAATGGTGGCATTTAAAGAATTCTAGTAACACCAGAGCTTGCACCAAACATATATTTATGTTAATTTAATTATCAGTGTGTTTTAAATCAGATCCAACTCTTACAAAAAACAAAATGTTTGTAGCAAACTTGTGGTTAATTTGTGGTGAACAGTGGAGATTGCTAGAATATGTTGCTACAAGTTTATCAGTAGACACCAGTGGGAAAACTTGCAGTAATATTCCGGCAACAATGACAAATTGCCACTAGTGACCTATTTATTTACCAAAACTCTTAGTCAGTAAAGACAGTTGTAGTGAACTTTTAGTGACAAATTTGCCAGGTGCATAAGTCTTCCACAAAGGTTGCTAGAAGTCCACCACAAGTTTGCTATAAACCTAATTTACATGGGAAATGGTATCACCTTGCTGCAAATGTACGGCAAAATTGCCAAAGGTTGACGACTTTTTGTCGGAGGCCTAAAACTTTTGTAAGGGGAAATCATATTTAAATCTGGATTTCTGCATAGAAATGTGTATTTAGCAATTAATTTAGGTTCAGTTTTGTGTAAAGCTCTTGTAAGGATGTACAGCTCATTTCCCTATTTAAGAAGCTCACTTTTGGGGTAGTTGGTGATATAAAGTTTAGGGAGCTGGCCCCGTGATCATGATCGGAAGGACGCTGGTTCGAAGCCAGGACTGGTAAAGTTACCACTGAGGTACTCATGAGCAAGTTACCGTCCCCAAGCACTGCTCCCTGGGCGCTTGTTAGCTGCCCGCTTCTCCTTCGTGGATGGGTCAAATGCAGAGGTCAGATTTGGTTGTGGTGTGCTGTGGTGTGTTCACAATGACAAATAATCACACACTCAATCCTGCACCGGTAGAGGTACCACTGAGGTACTCATGAGCAAGGTACTGTCCCCAAGCACTGCTCCCCCCTGCCCCGACAAAAAAGCTGCACCTTCATGGATGGCTCAAATTCAGAGGTCATGTGGTTGTGGATGTGATGTTTTCACGATGACACTTCCTAAAATTAGTCTCTTCTAATTTTATACCAGTGTCAGTTTTTCACATCTTCAGGTTTCCATCCCAAACGTCTCTCTCTTCCCCGGTCATCACATCTGAGTGGAAGTCTATAGATCTCTGACGTCTGACTTGATGCCATTAGAGAGCTCGGGCTTTCTTTTATATTTCTCTTTGAAAATGGGGTTTCTCTTCAAAACAGACCTGTTGCTCCGACGTGCGAGCGTCGCCTGCAGCGGTTGCTTTTTATCCTTGTGAGTAGAGATTTTTGGGAATTGAATGTACGGTAGACATCTGGCGTGATTTCCTGGGGAACTTGTGAATGCGTTTGAAGTGCATCTTCATCTCTCTCTCTCTCTGCACAGCAACTCCATCCTGTCTTCTCGTCTGCCTCGTTTAGCTCGCCCCTCTTCTCAATAAAGCACCGTTTCTCTTCCTTCTGCCACTTTTGGGATCACCAACAGTTTGCACCAAAGTGCTTTTGAAAGCAAAATTGTCCACTCTGCTGGTGGGAGGAAAATGTGGTTTAGTGTTTTCTCACACCATCCAAAAATCTGTGAAAAGATAAGACCTGCTGACAGATCTCACAGAGAGATCCCATTTTACTTCACCTAGACTTTGCAGAAAAGCCAGAAATGGACTGATATAAAGTAGAAAAACCTGACTTAAAATCCATTCAATCCTCCTACTTCTACTCAGTACAGTATACATCTATAAGTCTAATGGAACTCATAACTAGTGTTATGAGTTATAGGCGTTACATAACCTTTTCCGGTAATTATTCTTTACTTCAGTAGTACCTTTACTGAACTGGGATTCGATCCAGTGACCTTCCGATCATGGGACCAACTTCCTAAATGTTACAGTACCAACTGCCCCAGTTTCTCGTGTATTCTAGGGTCAAACGCAGATGTCATATGTGGTGGTGGTGCTGGTGCACGGTGTGCTGTGTTCATAATCACTCATGCATCAAATGAGTATTAATATTAAATATGAATATAAATATACCATTGACACATTTAAATTTTCTTCCCCCAGCACCTGCTGTGTGTCCAGTGGTGTTGCTACTTGCACGTGGTGTCCAGCAGAGGTCACCTTCACACCAAAAATGGCTTCACCTGCAGCGTCGTCGTGAATGTAAGAACTCTCTGCATACCAATGGACATGTTGAATGTTTTGTAAAATTGTGATATGTACATATGTATATTTAGTTGCTGCTTGGACCTTATATTTGTTTTGGCTATTAATTTAGCTGAACACATTTTAAAAATCTTTATTTTCAAATTTTAATTTCACTGTGAATGAGTCGGAATGAGGTGAATTTGACATGTATTTCTCACATTTCGCTCTCTTACTCACTGCTTCCTACCTGTAATCTTCAGAATTTTAAGTTGATGGCTGAATATGTTCACACGTACATGCAGACACGGTGCTAAAACGAGATAAAATGGAAAAATATACTAGATAATATCTGTCTGGTGTTTGCTGTTCCAGTAATATAAGCCAGTAAATAAAGGGATAAAAAAAACTGCTCTTGAAAGCTCATGAAGATATCATAATGAAGCCGGTTGCCGCCAGCAGAACGGTTAGATGTTAGTTTCTTTATAAACACAACTTACTGAAGCCATGATAACAAAAAAGAAGTTTCACTACCAATATTTACTGTTATTCGCATCTTTAATTCTTTTTCCTGTGTCATTTCACTTTATTGTTCTATGTTCTAACTCCTTATGTCTTGATATGATTAATGTAGTTAATCAAAACTGAGAAATAAAAGAGGGAAATATACAGTCATACTATTTGAACAATAGGGTTTGTTAAAATGCTACATAAATTAATGTGATGTCATAAGCTGTTTTTGTTGTGGTTTTTTTCGTTAATTTTGACTTCGGACTCACTGCTTCAGCTGTTGTGCTGCTTATTGTTTGGATTTAACTTATGCTTGGACCCCCTTTATTGCCGCTTGCGCCTTTATTCTAACTTGTAACTGCAACATGAGATGCTGGATGTTGAATTTGGTAAAAAGTGATGTTCACTGTTACATTCGTCATGCATCATTGATATGAATATATTTTGATAAGATATTGTAGCAAGTTTAAGGTGTTTTGGCCAAAAGAATCATTCTGAATGCAATAGTGAAAATGTTATGCACAAAGATACAGAGCTGTTTTTGACTGTAGAATGGTAAGTTTAAACCTGTTAGCTTTCAACCGTTTTCTTATTTGTGTTTTGGTGAGGCACTAGGGGCAGCTGGTGGCATAACGGTAGGGTGTTCACGCCGTGATCAGAAGGTCACAGGTTCGACTCCAGGGCTGGTAAAGCTACCACTGAGGTACTCATAAGCACGGTACCGTCCCTAAGCACTGCTTGTGCTGTGGTGTGTTATGCACAAAGATACAGAGCTGTTTTTGACTGTAGAACGGTAAGTTTAAACCTGTTAGCTTTCAAATCTTCACTCACTTAATGATCCTTGACCACATGACATTACACCTCTATTTCTCATGCATCAAAATAAAGGTGTTTTTCAGTAATGTTGCGCTTAACCGAAAGCAAGAGTTTGGCAGTGTGGTGAAAGATCCGCATCCTGCAACGATTATTAGAAAGTGTAGATGCTGTAGAGCAACATGGCGTAAGCGTATCAAATACAGCAAAGCTGGCAGACGGTCTGGGGATTTACACAAATTGAAAGAAAATTCCACGGTGTTGGGAGCGTGTCGAGCGACTTCTGTGTCGGAGGTTTGTGTGCTCTTGTTTCTCAGATTAAAGAGATGTGACTTTGTAGTGAATAAATGTCACATTTAACTGGGTCTCATGTCTACCGGAGGCCTGCTGAGATCTTTTATAATTCAGGTCTCCTGCAGCGAGGTCGTACTGTAAACACACGCCGCACAAACTAATCCCACATCACAACAAACGTCAAAAATCCTGACTAAAAGATGGAAATATTGGTGTGTTGCAAAATTTTAGATTTTTATTTTTTTTTTCTTTGTCTTCTCAAAATCACAAGGTATTTTTCTCCTGATCTCAAGTCTCATGACCTTGATCTAACGCGTTATTTCCTCGATCACAACACACATCACAAGGGCTTTCAGTATCTCAAAATCTTGACATGACAAAAGTAGTTTTCTCACTCACGGCCAGCTACTTTTAAACAGCAGCTTTTCAAGCTCCAAGCTACTTGTGATTAAAAGTATCTAAGCTCCACTGCAAGTCTAGTAGTTACTACAAACTACAGAGTAAAGTACAGTAACTACAGCCAAACTGTTTCATCCTGTAATACTGAGTATTTCTGCTCTAGGATCCTCTTTAAAAAGTGAAACATGACGTTAAAAGTGGTCTGTATTGCTTCCATACTGGCCAAGGCGGACGCCATACTCTGACTCCATCTGACAGCTACCAAGAGCGCATTATGATGCAATAAGCATTTGAGCATGGTAGCCAATCAAATGCCACTTCTGCCAATTCTGTACCAATCACAAATAATCGTCTTTATTAAAGCTGCAGCATTTTGAAAGTACAATCTCTTCACTGCTAAAAAGCAAAGGAGGAAACTAAAACTAAAGTGATTATTTTTCACTATATATGTATATAAAGAAAAAAGTCACTCCAAAATCATTAAGATGAAGAAAAAGGGTAAAACATTTAAAGAAATAGGGGGTGCAAGCAGGGGTCCAAGAAAAGCTCACAAAAAGCACCACAAAAGCAGCTGATGCAAGAAGTGTCGAAGAAAGGACTCAGTGAATCAGGCTGCATAAATTTATTTGGTATTTTAGTGCCCTCTATTGTTCAAATAGTGACGTTGGCTACGTTCACACTGCCAGCCACATCATTCAATTCTGATTTTTTGCTCAGATCGGATTTGTCTATCTTGACGGTTCACATTCATAACTACAAGTGACCTGTATCTGACTGTAATCGGTCCTCCGAAATGTCACGCATGTGCACATTGATACGTTTTTACACGACTCATGGCATTAAAAATGGAGGCGTTAGTCGCTCACGCATGTATCGCACTTTGCTCTGAAGGACGACAAACAGTGAATCAGCTGGACATGAGCAGGTCGAAAAGGAGAAAAAAAGTCAGGCGGATAGCTTTTTCTGTTATCGCAGCTCTCCTCCATTTTTACCATCCCGCGCTGCCGGTGCAGGCTGATGATGTCAGCGCATGCGTATAAGCAAAAAGCCACATGAATTCTGATCTGAGCGTTCACATTCAGGTCGCATGGCTGCGAATCGGATGTATGAGATTTAGTAGCACATATGAAAGTGACACAAATCCGATTTGAAAAGATCAGATTTGCGTGTCCACACAGCCCTGAAAAGATCAGATCTGTGTCACATTAAGGCAAAAAATCCGATTTGAGTCACTTCAGCATGGCAGTGTGAACGTAGCCTTGTATAATTGGCGCCTCAGTGAATCAGACTGAACGAATATATGTAGCATTTTTAGCGCCCCTAGTGATCAAAATGTTTTCCTTTTGCTTGCAGCAATCAATTATAGAATATTTATACTTTCGGTTATTTTCTACTTTTTCTTCTTTAATTACTAGCCTGATTCACTGAGTCCTTTTCTTCTCAATTAATTTCGTGATCAGCTGCCTTTATGTGGTGCTTTTTGTGACTTTTTTCTCGGTTCCCCTACATTACCAATTTTGTATTATATATATTTAAATATTTAACCTTTTTTCTTCCATCTTAATGATTTTGGAGTGAATTTTTATCTATCTATCTATCTATCTATCTATCTATCTATCTATCTATCTATCTATCTATCTATCTATATCTATATCTATATATATATATATATATATATATATATATATATATATATATATATATATATGTATGTATGTATGTGTATATATATATATATATATCGTTTGATTGGCTACCATGCTCAAATGCTTATTGCATCATAATGCGCTCTTGGTAGCTGTCAGATGGAGTCAGAGACAGCGCCCGCCTTTGGCCAGTATGGAAGCAATACAGACCACTTTTTAACGCTATTATGCTCATCTTTTTAAAGAGTGATCCTACAGAGAAATACTTAACATTTCTGTGACTTCAAGCAGTACAACCTGCCTTGTAGCAAAAAAAGGGCAGTTGGTGGAGTAACGGTAGGGTGTTCGCCTGCGATCAGAAGGCCCAGGTTTGAATCCAGGCCGGTAGTTCCCACCGAGGCATTCCTGCGAGCAAGGTACCCGCCCCCTGCACTTCCCCTCGGGCGCTGTCTCTGTTAGCTGCCCACTGCTGCTTCACGGATGGGTTAAATGCAGAGGTCAGGATTCGTTGTGGTGCACTGTGTGCTGTGCTGTGCCAGGTGCCTACTTTCAAAAAAAGAAGGTAATAATAAAGAAAAAACAGAACAATTACACTTTTTACTAGTAAAAAATGCTCTATGCAACACATTAGAAAGCAAAGCTGGGTTCAGCAGCTGCCATTTAGTAGCCCTGATAATTACCTACTTTTTCCAGACGAAAGCTGGGTATAAATAAGCAGTTGCTGCACAAAGCACATTTAGAGCAAGCATTTAAACTGGCTTGTTACAGGAGTGTGAACGCTACTAGATCAACCTGTGGCCTGAGTTTTAAACGCCCATATGTGTATTTTTGTGTGATTTATCTGGTGAAGAAGAGATTTGGAGGCGTTAAGCTGAAGACGAGCCCTGTGGTAATTAAAGAGAAAAGGAAGCGTTTGATAAGGAGAGAATAAATAAATTAGAACGATGGAGTTGTACTGGTGCTGTTCTCATTTAGCCGCCTGGATAAAATCCAATTAGCTGTGACTCAGAGAGAGAGAGGGAGGAACAGAGCAGGAGAGCGCTATGGAAATACAGTTATAAAAAGACAAAGTGTGCAGAATGAAGGAGCATTGGCTCGTTGGTTCTGTTAGAAGCTTGGCAGGTGAACACTGCTGGGCGCGCTTTTGTCCATCAGACCAGCTTTTCTTGGTGTTTTTGGGCATGTTTCATTGTGATGATTCAGAATTCAAATTCTAGACAGGCTGTGAGATGGACATTTGGGGGAGTTGGTGGCAAAACGGTTGCTGAGACGTTAAAAACCCTTTTATATAGAGAGATTTATATACGTTCCTGTGTAAAGATGTTGTTTGTGAGCAGTCAGCACTCTGCCCAACATCACCAGACCCTCTGCACCTGTTCAACACTCACTCACTCTCTCACTCCTTCATCTGTCAGCCTCTAAGTCGGGTCAGAAGGAATAAATGCTCAAACCTTCTCTCCTCCTCACACCTTCCTTTCCTCTCCCACAATCTACATGTAAATGCAGTGGAGCAGAGCGGCAAGCAAATTTAAATGTTAATGCTGAATACATGGGTTTTTAGAGAGAGAGAGAGAGAGAGAGAGGAATGAGGGAAAGGGGATAGAGGGAGAGTTGGAGAAATGGAACAAACCACAGAAGGAAAGGAGGGAGTGAGGACAGAGGGGAAAGAGGGAGAAAAAAAGGGAAAGGGAGAAAGGAAAGGAGAAGGAAGGGATGGGGAAGAGGAAGGAAAAGGAAGAAAGGATGGAAAAGGAAAAGGAAGGAAGAAAATGGAAGGAAGGAAGATTAGGAAGGAGGGACAGAAGAAAAGAGAGTAAGGAATGAGTGGAAGAGATGTAGAAAGGTGGAAAATTTGGAGCAGAGGAAGTAAAGAAATGAATGAGGAGGGAAAGGAGGTAGAGGGAGAAATGAGAATAGAATGAACAATCAGAAAAAGGAAAAGGAGGAAAAAATAAAGAGGAAGAAATGAAATGAAAGAAGTAAGGGGGGAGAGAAGAGAAAACAAGGAGAAAGAGAGAGAGAGAGGAGGGATGAGAGGAAGGGCGGTAGAAAGGCGGGAGAAATGGCAGTGAAGAAAGGGAGAGGGAGGAATAGAGGAACAGAGGAGGAGAAATAAAACGAAAAAAGAGTGAGGAGAAGAGAGATATGAGGAGTCTCCAATAAATGTCAAATTAGTTTATATTGTTGATTTTCTATGAAATATTTACTTTTATCAATTTTACGATTTTATTTCGGTCGTTTACCATTTTAAGCATTATCAATACTTCGCAGTAGCCACAGTGGCCAGTAGGTGTCACCGTGGAGATGACCGCTGTATAGCTAGTTGAAAAATTCATTTTCACAAAACCAACAAATATCGTTGTATACGTAGTGATTTGTGCCACAACAAAAGTAATGACTAGGTGTAATATGAACTGATATCGAAGTTTATTTCGTCTTCCGATACATCGTGCCATCGCTCGAGTCACACAGCTGCTGCACGTTTCATAGCTGAACTGTCTGACCAGGTTTGATGTCCAGTTCTAATCTCAGCTGGGAGCCTTGCTCAGGAAGAAATGGAATAAAACTTGAATTAACCGCTGTGGCTGGCCTTGTCGCTTATTTTACAAGTAGCTGTTCCACGCTACGCCAGAAGAGCGAGAACGCGAGAGGCCCGGCCGCAAGCGCGTCCTTCTGAAGCCGACGCCGTGAAAGCAGCAGCAGCTTGTCACATTAAATATGTAGTTGCATTTTCGGAGATGTACTTTTGAATCCAAGCAGGAAACGCCCGTCTTCCTCATATATATATAGCGAGCGTTTTACAGCCAGAGCTTAAACAACAAGCAATTATCAACCAGTTCTGATATTTCCTGATATTGTGCATCTCTACTTAAAACTAGAAAAGTCCCAGTCGAGGATTAAGGCTAGTCCTGTAATTGTGCTTTTGAGTTTCAAATGGTAACTTCTATTGATATCAGTTACTCCAAGACTAGCCTTAATCCATGAGCAAGAATAATGATATATGAAGGGTTACTCTTGGCGGATTTAGTAACACTATGACCTTAATGATAATATTCAGATTTTTTGAGATGCTCAAGTATTATGTGATCTGCACGTCTGTGTTTGTGGGGCTCGTTTCTTGCTCTGGGTGGGCGCGGTGATCCCGGGTGGGAGCGTTGAGGGTGTTTCGGGGGTGGTTGTGTGTGATTACGTATGAAGGCTGTTGCACGTTTGATTGATCAGATGGTGTCGAGGTGAGCGCTGTAGCATGTTACGCTGCTGTTATTGCCCAAAGCCTGACCCAATGTTTCACTTCCTCCTTTCTTTTTCCCGCCCAGTCTCAATCGCTCTCTCCCTCCTCTTCATCTGTCGCTTTCCGAACTGAAATTAACCAGAGCAGAGTATGGCTTTTTATCCGTCTCTTCATCAAACCTTATTAAATAAGGGGCTGCTGCAATGAGTCAGACGTCAGGTGACTTTTCACCAACGCTCCGGAGAGACAGCCAGAAAATACATGATGCTACCTGTGTGTGTGTCCGCGTGTGTGTGTGTTTCAGCAGAGGACACGGTTGAGAGGTCAGGATTGTGTCCTTTGTTGCCTTTTTGAAAATTTGGCCATTTTCTTGGCCAAATGCGAAAGCACCAGAGTTTTGTAACTTTGTAGATAAATCTGTGTATCATTTGTTTTTTCATTTTCCACATTAAAAATCCAAAATCAAAAAATAAAATAATACAACAGTAAATTCTTTTTCAGTATTAATTTCAGAACAAAATAAAAAATATAAAAATGCATACTGAGTCATTTTCAGATTTCCCTTTTTACCATCAAATCGAAAATGGAAAACAGAAATGACTTGTTTTGGGTTTTCATTGAACGCAAGAGGCATGACCCGGATGGCTGTGCAATTTAATGCACAATTAATAAACTTGTAGATCACATTTCATCGTGTGTATAATAATAAATGATATTCGTAGTGAAATCAACTGATGCGTGTCAGCACTGTTCAGTGATGTAAGTGGTTTAAGACATTGTCATTATGAACACGGCACCACGCACACAGTTCACCACAACCGCATGTGAGCTCTGCATTTGACCCATGAAGGAGCAGTGGGTCGCTTTTATGCTTGGGGACTCTACATTACTCATGAGTACCACAGCAGTACCTTTACCAGTCCAGTAACATGAGCCGACGACCCTTTGAAACTGTCACGACATAACGAAAAACGAAAGCCACTCTTATAAGAGCTGTCTAGGAGAGGTGGGAGATATATGGAATGTTCTCAATATTAAGGGTCGGCTGATTATATCGAAAATATCATTATTCTTAGGCCATATCGCCCAGCCCTAGTGTCTAATAAATGGTGTAAATATAAAAACTGTGACCTAGTGGTTTTAAACAGTTATGAACATATGTACAATCAGTAACTCCATTTGTTTGGTTTAAACAGCATTTTAAGCAGGACAAACGGCAGATGCAGAACCGAGTTTGTGCAAATTTGGCAGTTTGGTTGTAAGAATGAGAGAACTGTCGGATGAATAAAGTATTTCAGATTTCGAGGAGAGAGAGCAGATGGAGAGCAGGATTGAAAGAGAGAAATTGTTTTCTTTCTTCCTTTTCACCCCTAACTCATCGCTCTCATACACCGTCAAGCCAGAGGAGAACTCTTACTTCATCTCTTTTCACTTCCTCGCCTGAGTGTTCAGTGGATATGGATGGAGTGATTTTTAAGGAACAAAAGATGCTCCGTCCAGATAAACTTCACTCATGAAACACCAGTTCACGGCTTGCAGGTCGTCGTTCTAATTTATGGGTAAATGTAAAAGTCCATTTCATGCTGCGCACGGACGTCTCCACACCTGCAGCTTTGAGTTGTGTAAATGTGTGTGTTTGTCATAAAGCTGAAGTCTCCTCGTTTTTCTCGGTGCAGTGTGAATGGAACTTTTTCCCACATAAGCTTACTTCTTCCCGCAGCTTTTATTTTTTTCCCCATTTTTTTCTTGGCCGGGTCTTTTTTCATCGCTTTTTTCTTGTTGATCGCTGCCACACCATGCTGCTCAGTGTGTGTGTGTGTGTGTCTCCACAGCCCCTTCAATTCTGTAAATGAAAACAGGTTTTTTATTACTAGCTTGCAGCAGCAGCACCAGTCATCGGAGGTGTTTTTGCCTTTTCAGATAGATGTGTATAAACGACAACTGAATTTCGGTTTATTAGGGGTCCAAGCATGAAGTGCTATATTGACCCCTCTTGGGATTGTTCCATTTTTTTTCTTAACGTTAACTGCCTGCCAAGCAGGGACGTGCAGGAATTTTAAGGGGCCATTGCTCTGACCTGAAAAAAGGGCACCCCCTCCTGAAAAACCCCCCACCAAAAACTAAAAGTTGAACACATTTACAAGTTAACAGGTAGCTAACTCGCATCTTGGTGGCTCCCAGCAGGCTGCGTGTGATGTAGTTGTGCTCTCACCAGTGTTTTTCACCTGAACTGTGGTGTCGCTGCTCCAGTTAAAGCGTCTGGGAACAGCTCCGTCTTCAGCTGCATGCTGCCCTTCACGAATAACACATTTAAATCTCGTCTGATCGTCCTCACCCATTTGTCAGAAATTCATGAAGGTTGTTTAATCCTTTGGAATTAGTACATTACCAGAAGCTTCCTTATTTTTTGACTGCACTATTATTTATTATTATTATTTTTTTTTTTTTACAAAACAGATTGTGCAGCTTGAACCGTAACTCGGAGAAAGATTAAATTTTCAGGGCAAGTAGGAATGTGCATCTCATCATAGACCAACAATCCTAGTGATCGGTGTGTAAATGGCGCTGCAACAAAGGACATGTTTTGACCTCTAGGGGCGCTAAAATGCTATCATTACAGAGCTTTTATCTTTCTTTTTCTTTCTCCCTGTCTTTGTTCTTTCTCTCTTTCTCCCATTCTCTCTTTTTGTTCTCCTGTCTCTTTCCCTGTCTTACCTCATTCTTTCTCCGCTCTCCCTCTCCCCCTCCCTCCCTCCTCTCTCCCTCCCGCCTCCTCCCTCCCTCTCTCTGTCCCTCCCTCCTCTCCCGCCTCCTCCCTCCCTCTCCCCGCCTCTCCTCCCCCCCTCCCTCCTCCCTCCCTCCCCCTCTCCCTCCATCTCTCCCTCCCTCCATCTCGCTCTGTCTCCTCCCTCATCTCTCTCACTCCCTCTCTCTCTCCCTCCTCTATCTCTCCTCTCTCTCTCTCTCTCTCTCCCCCATCTCTCCCTCCCTCTGTCTCTCTCTCTCGCCTCTCTCTCTGTCTGTGTGTCACTAGATGCAGCATGTAAACACACACACACACACACCCACCACTTGATTGTTCAGTTTGTGTCTGTGGTGTGTAGAGCCTTGCTGGCTGTGCGTGTGTGGTGTGACCTACTTTACAGAATGGTGTGTGTGTGTGTGTTTTTGCTCTTGCTCTCTGCTCATCATCACTGCTGCCCGCTGGAGTGCAGGTTACACCTCAAAACATCACATCCGTCCTGCAGCGTCCAACACACACACACACACACACACACAAAATTCCATTGAGCTGGTGTGTGTGTGTGTGAGAGGTGGTGCATGTGGGTAGATCAGACATTTTTCACTCTGTGCCCAGATATGTAGTGTGTTTAACGTGGTTTGAAGTGTGTGTGTGTGTGATTGTGATTTTGTTGTTCCTTTAACCCATTTGGCATGGAGGAGATCAGAGACACACACACACACACACACTCTCTCTCTCTCTCTCGGTGTGGTGTGTGGTGTTGAACGGAGCCTTGTTGCTCTTTCTCTTTTTTGTCTTTCTTTTTATTCTTCTTATCCAGTCCGCCTTCTCTCCCATCCTGTTCTTTTTTTTTTTCTGTTTGTTTGCTCTTCTCTTTTGTCTTTCTAAGTGTTTTGCATCACTTTTTAGCGTTGTTATCAGAATTGTAACCCCAGTGTTGTGTATATGAATAAGAATCCGAAACTATGAGGTCAGTGCTACTCTCACAGCTCCTCCTCCTGCCAGTTCCACATCGCTGTGCAGAGGGTGAGGACCATCATGATTGCAGGAATTTGCCTCCCCGGTGCTTTTAAGCTTAATACAGTGTATGCATAACGCCGCATCAATTGAGCTGCCTTCACAGTGTTTCTGCATGGCTTTAGCTGCTAAGCATTGCAATTGTAGCTCCCCGCTGTAAACTCACAGAGTCTCGCTGCTGGAAAAAGCTTTTGACATGTGCAAGCATCGCAGCATCAGGACCGTCGTCACATACGCACACCCATGCCTGCAGTAACACATGACACTAAATGAAGGTAAAAGCCCAACGTTTATCCTCTTGTTCATCTCCACTCTGGTTAATACCATCATCATCATCATCATGAGGAGGATGAAGCACACTCACACAGGAAGCACAGCACTTCAAGGAAAGTACACAAAACTCTCTCTCTCTCTTCTTGTTCTTTCTCTTTATTTGTCTCTCATCTCTCTACATGTCTGTTATTCTGACTCTCTTCCTTATTTTTCCTCCCTGTTTCTTTCTATCTCTCTTCCTCCCTCTTTCTCTCTCATTCTCTTTTTCCTTTTTTCTTCCCACTATCTGTCATTCTTTCTTTTTCCTTTTCTGATTTCATTGTCAGTTTTTCAAGTGATCATTAGTTATGGCATCACGTGACATCATTAAAAAAAAAAGACTTTAACATTGAAACTTTTAAATAATTTTAAATTAACACAAACATTATGTTAAATCAAATAAATCATTTAAATCAATTCTATTTACAATTATTTTAAACTAAATAATCAACATTAACCTTTTATTTGATTCTTCTAATTACAATGTTTACATCATGGTGGTATTTATGAAAATCAAAAGTAATTCATAAATTATAATATGAAGTCACTTACCTGTTGGTTACCCAACAACAGGTGTGTGTGTGTGTGTCTCTGTCTCTGTGTGTGTCTCTGTCTCTGTGTGTGTGTGTGTCTCTGTCTCTGTGTGTCTCTGTCCTGTGTGTGTGTGTGTGTCTCTGTCTGTGTGTGTGTGTGTGTCTCTGTGTGTGTGTGTCTCTCTGTGTGTGTGTGTCTGTGTGTGTGTCTGTGTGTGTGTGTGTGTCTCTGTCTCTGTGTGTGTGTGTGTCTCTGTCTGTCTGTGTGTAAAACTGTGTGTGTGTGTCTCTGTCTGTCTGTGTGTGTGGTTCCCTGTGTGTGTGTGTGTGTGTGTCTCTCTCTGTCTGTCTGTGTGTGTGTGTCTCTGTGTGTGTGTGTGTGTGTCTCTGTCTGTCTGTGTGTGTGTCTGTGTGTGTGTGTGTGTGTCTCTCTGTCTGTCTGTGTGTGTGTGTGTGTCTGTGTGTGTGTGTGTGTGTGTGTGTTCCCTGTCTGTCTGTGTGTGTGTGTCTTCTCTGTGTGTGTGTGTGTGTCTCTGTCTGTGTGTGTGTGTTCCTGTCTGTGTGTGTGTCTCTGTCTGTGTGTGTGTGTGTGTGTTCCCTGTGTGTGTGTGTCTCTCTGTCTGTCTGTGTGTTGTGTGTGTGTGTCTGTGTGTGTGTGTGTGTGTCTCTGTCTGTGTGTGTGTGTCTCTGTGTGTGTGTCTGTGTGTGTGTCTGTGTGTGTCTCTGTGTGTGTCTCTGTGTGTCTCTGTGTGTGTGTGTGTCTCTGTCTGTCTGTGTGTGTGTGTCTGTGTGTGTGTGTCTCTGTGTGTGTCTGTGTCTGTGTGTGTGTCTGTGTGTGTGTCTGTGTGTGTCTCTGTGTGTGTCTCTGTGTGTGTGTGTGTCTCTGTGTCTGTGTGTGTGTGTCTCTGTCTGTGTGTGTGTGTGTGTGTGTGTGTGTGTCTGTCTGTCTGTGTGTGTGTGTGTGTGTGTGTGTGTCTCTGTCTGTGTGTGTGTGTGTGCGCGTGTGCAGCTCATTTTGTGTAGTTTGTTGAGGTAATGGTTTTGTGTAGAGCGTCTCTTTACTCCTCTGCTCTTTAAAGTGACCGCTCTACATGTCCAGGTAGATGTTATCGTTGTGAGCGTCAGCAGCGTGATATAAATCTCCGGCTGAATGGAGGTCGTGCCCCGGAGCGGTTCTAATCCGGCAGGTCGTTCCGCTGCTGCTCCCTCTCTAAACTCCATTAAACAGCGTTATGTAATGAAGTGCGTTTGGAGAAGGTGTTGGATCTCCTCCCACTCCAACACCTTATATAACAACTTCATTAAGTGCCGTCGCTTTAGCAGCCGTGAGCTCGCTGTGGAGCGAAACGCGAGAAAATATGGACGAGAGAAGTCAATGTGTAATACAGACAATATGAGAATACGAAATGCAGAAAACAGGGAATTTTCTTTACTTAAGACTAGATATAATAAATAATAACAGTTTTAACTTTTAATATAAGATTTTCTATATTTATATTTTTGAATTACAAGTGCTGCTATAGAACTTTCTAGAACTTTCCAGAGATTTGGAACTTTCTAGAATGGTGTAGGATTTTTAGAACCCCTTTTTATGCAGTTTAAAATACGTCTCTCTTTTATCTCCTCTCTTTACCTCTCTCGTTCTCATACTCTCTTCTTCTTGCTCGTTTTCTCTCTCTCTCTCTCATTCTCTCTCTCTCTCGTTCTTGTAATCTTTCTTCTCTTTTCTCGTTCTCGCTCACTCTCTCATTTCCTTGTTTACTGTCTCTTCTTCTCTCTTTCTTTTCCCCGCTCTCTCTCTCTCAGTTGACCGTGTGGTTTAAGTAATACTGCAGGGTAGCGGAGCGGTGCTGGATGTGATGGATGTGATTGTTGGAGAGGTGATGGTGATTGGCTTGTGTTTAGCATCGTTGTAATGAAACTGCGTCTCGAGGTTGTCCTTGCGACGCTCCACTGCGTCTCCTCAGTCACCTTTAGCGGCGCAGCGATGGACGAGATCACAATAATTAATCATCATCACTCTTCATCTCATCTGCATTCATCAAACAACACTACATTCCTGGATTATGCCTCTTACACACACACACACACACACTTACACCGGTGTCCTCTCCACTAGGTCTCTCACTTGTTTTTGCTTCTGTCTCTTTCTCTCTCTCATTTGCTCGTCCTCTCATGTTTTCTGTCTCTCATTTGGGGCCTCTTTCTCACTCTCTCTTTCTATTTCTCTCATTCACGCTCTCTCTCGTTCTTGTTCTCTGTCTTTACTCTCTCTCTGTGCCGAGGCATTTTCTCACTGATGTCTCTTTGTGTCTCTCCTCTCCTGCCCTGCAGCGTTCTCTTCGTCCTGTCTCTTCTCCTCAACTCTCTCCTGCTCTCTTTTCATCTTCCTCTTTCTCCATCTTCTCTCTCTTTTTAGTGAAGTCGTGGCCTCGTGTGAGGATGACGAGCAGTAAAAACCCATCATCATTGCAGTAATTCCGCAGTCCCCTTTTTCCTCCCCGATGCTCTCTGCTCTTGCCCTGGCGCTTTAACGTCCCGCTGTTTGCCGTGCCGGAACGTGACCACCGCTCTCTCCTCCACTGCGTAACCCGTGGTGACACCTCTGATCTATTGTTCCGCCCGACGTTTGTTTGACGATGCAAATGAGCGGTGGCGTTTGAGATTGGCATCGTGCCGGGCGCTCGATGGCCGCTTCACTGTTTGACTTTGAGATTTGAATGGAAATGTGTGTTGGGTTTGGGTTTATGGTGTTTAGATGCGTGTTTGCTCTGTGAGGACGTGAAGACGCGTCTAGCTCCGATGGAGCGATTCCCAAACTCAGAACATTTACATTTGTAATATTTTATCAGATGCTTTTATCCAGAGTGACTTCCATTCCTTAATTTACAGGGACAGTCTGGTGTCAGGATCTTGCTCAAGGACCCAGTGGTGGTTAGAGGGATTCGAATCCTCTTTCTGATGCTCTTAGGGTTTCAGCAGTGATGGTGAAGCTAATTTTCAAGTGTCTCAGCTCCACTACAAGTCTAGACTCTCACCACTGTGCCACTGACTCCACTGGTGGTCAAGGGGTTTACTTTCTTCCCGATGGCTTATTACTGAATTCACTAACTCATTGAGACTCATTAACCGAGTGCTAGTGTATTCTTATTTATGTACCAGTATTGGGAAGTGTTACCACCGAGCTACATGAATTACAGCGATGTCTGTATATTTGAGCTGAAATTTCAGACAAACTACCTCCCAGATGTGGCATGGTGTAACTGCTGAAATCTGCACATGGTCAGCGTTTCTCAGCCTCACGTCCCGGAAAACACATTCGGTATTTCCTGCCCGAGCGCACCCGGATCCTACACTGCTAATTGGCTAATCAGTTGCATCAGGTGTGCCTGGGGACGGTACCTTGCTCATGAGTTCAGGACTTGAACCAGTGACCTTCCGATTCCCAAACAAGATGAAACTAGATCAAAACGAGCCACTAATTCATTTAGTTTATAACACAGAATACAATGTCCACTGCAGATAAGAATGTTGTTTCCAAAATGAGCTTTATTTGAGGATAAAGGGGGAGAAGGGTTGATGTTTGATTATGACGGTGTATGAAGGCTCTAGTTCAGCTACAGCAGGACCTTTAAAAAAATGAAAGATACTGAAAGAAATAAGGAGTGAAAGGAAATAAGAAAAATATTCCTGTTCCTCTCTAACCTCACATTCCGCAGTCGTGTTCACACCGCAACACGCATCGCGCTGCTGATTTTTGCATAAGTGATTTGGTGAAATTTTTATTTCATTACTTCCTAATGACATAACGACACGTATTTATTTTCCTGGTTATCAAACGTAATAAATAATTTCTCCCGGACTCGCTCATCTCATCTGTTGATTGATTTATTGTGTGTCCTGCAGGATCTGGCGGTCAGGACATTAATCAGCTTTCATCACCTCCCTGTTATTAGCGTGCAGGAGAGGCGTGTGTGTGTGTGTGATGAATATGATTAGTATCTTCCCTAAAGCGCTCTACTCAGCCTCGCTTCACTAATCAGACACATCTTACACCCTTCACCCAGGACTGTGTGTATTCAAATAAAATTGGACTAAAACTTACTTATTTTAGTTGGACAATGAGCCAGCATCAAAATACTGTAGTAGTTACATTTCGGTCATTTCGTGATGCTGCATTCAGACCATAATCGATTATAACAGAGGTTTTCAACCGTCCGTAAGCTAGTGGTCCATGGTGGCATTGGTCCATGACATATAATTCACTTTAACTACTAAATAACTTTGTAAAAATGAATCATTTTTCAAAACATTTGCAGATGATTTGGGAATCTTTGAGTAATTAATATAAAAAAAAAATAGAACAATATTACTTCCAAAACACTGCTTAGTCTGAATGGTAGTCCTGGGGACAGAAGCAGTTGAAAATCTCAGAATTATATCATGATGACATTGCTTAGTGATTTTCTGGCTACAGCATAACAATTTAAGTTAAAAAGAACACCCTGCTCGCATTCAATCTGCGTGCAATATGAAGTAATGTAGAAAAACTGATGACATGCATCGTGATGCATCAAGGTATCTTATGAAATCGAATCTTTGACCTAATATTAGTAATTGAATCGTGAGACCAGTGAATGTTCACACCTCTAATGAGGAGCTATGTGTAAACCATAAGTATTCGGCCAAAGCACTAATTTCATTATTTCAGAGGCTGTAAAATGAGGTTTCTAAATCTCTGGAATCTAGAGTTTAACATATAAATGACAGTTTTGTCTGAAGTGAGCTCTCGAGTTGAAATGAAGGAAAACTGAGATATATGATGTTCCTGTCTCCCCCCTCGGGCTTCCTCTAGTGTCTAATAACAGGTTTTTCCCTCAGTCCCAGTGTGCTGTTTTGTCGGTGCTGTTCGGCAGCGATACGGTTGCAGCGTCGCAGGACTTTTTTAAGGCACCGGTGGCCTTTTGAAGGCACTGAGAAATTAATTGGTCTTATGGTGCCAAGAGCCGTGACCCACATCCACGCCGGTGGCTAAATCTTTGTCAGAAGTGGGAGGATTTACGTCGTCAAGTAAAGAACTAAACAAAGGTGGAAAGCGTGAACCGGTTTTTAAATAATTAATTTAAGAATGCGTTTTGAATGTAGTTTTTTCTGCTTTGTTTTGCCGGGAAACCAGGTCATGTCCTGCATATATTAGAGCTGGTTTAATTTAAAAAGCTTAGTGTTGTATTTCAGGCCTCCCTCTCACCGCAATCGCAGACGACCCGCGGCATTCAAACCCCGACTAATTAGTATGAAAATGGCATTTAAAAAAAAAAAAACACCTTACGCAAAACGAATGACGTGGAAAAATCCAGGTCCAGAAAATTATTTCACTCCCCAACACACGCAATCAAAGGGACACACAACCAAAAATATTAATTTCGATGTACAAATGTGTTTGTTGGTGTTTCTCCTTCTTCTTGCCACTTTTTGCGCGGTCAACCCTTACACTGTTTTTGTCATAAAGACAATAGTCATGACTCAAAACAACATTTTAAGAAAGTTGAGGAAATCTGGGATATTGTGGGATTAAAGTAGAAGACAAAGTTAACTTTACTGACGTTACAAGTAAGTAGAAAGGCGAGATGACATAACTGCGGTTTCTACAAAGGCGGTGCATAAGATTATAAATAAACTACGAAATATTAAGTCTAAACTAGAAGTGAAAAATGTAAATGTGCAGTTGTTCCTCCCACCTGCAAATGTCTTATCCCTTTTTCAGGTTTGAAATGAAAGCAGCCATTTTGGCCACAGTGGGGCGACTACTTATGAGTGGTGGGTACCTTGTTCTCATCCAAAAATTATTATTTTGAGAAGATCTGATCTATCAAACTACGGCGTGTTTAGGGCCATTGTATATTTTTAAAAAATTTAATGGGGTTGGGGAGGGGGGTAAACTTACAAGAAAAAGGTCAGAAATTCTGAGATTGTCATATATTTGCGTGAAAAAACTTGGATATTCTCTGATATTGTTAAGTCATAAATTTGTGAGAAAGAACACTCCGAAATCCTCTCAGATGTAAGTAGTAAATTTGCAAGAAGCAAAAGTCGGATATTCTCTGAGTTTAAAGTGGTAAATACACGAGAAAAAACCAAACCCAACCCCGTTTTATTATTTTTTTTATATGCAATGGCCCTAATATGCCGTCGTACTATCACGTTATTGGTGAGCACCCAACTGCAAACCTCTTTCCCCGACTTTTTCAGGTTAATAAATTGAGGTTTGTTATTTTGACCACAAGGGGCCGCCACCATTAAGGCTGTAATATCTTTATATTGGCCACACGGGGGCCGCAGGGACATTAGTTCCATCAGTTTTATTTTTTGAACCTTGAAGCGACCATCACAAATAAAACACTAAACTATCCATTCTTCTGAGCAGTAAAAACTAGTGGTGTATATAGATGTTTTTCAATCCACCACGTCTAAAGCTCACTTCCTGGTTCACGCCACAAAAACAAAATGAAGTACGACTGCACATTTACCAGCTTTTCCCATTTTTTAATATTTAAAATGTGGAAATTGGAAAATGCGGTGGTACTTGAAAAAGACATTTTTGTTTTTTGTGTGAGAAATGATTGGCCAAATGATGCATAGATTTGACTGGCAAAGGTTGGCATCTTTTTATCGGTGCCCTCGTGCCACGTTTACGCAGTGTGGCGCCAGCACCATATGGTGAGTTCCTGCTGTGACCCTTGGCACTGGGGAGGGGGGCACAGTGACTTTGGGGCTGAGAAACAAGGACGCTGGTACAACGCCGGTGCCCGGTTGGGCATTAATCAACACCCGGGTGCCAGGTGGAGAGTTGGCCGACGCTCCCTCGGGACGCTCATCCAGAACATACATACATAAAGAATAAAATAAATATCTATATATATTCAGGACAAGACTAGTAATTACTAGTGCATCTTAAACATGTGAATATCAATTTTTAAAAAACGATTTATTAAATTGAACTTATGTATTTTTTTAATTTAAGAGGTGTCTTTATATTTTACTTTCTAAGAAAATCATTTTTAGATCTTTGTAGTTCAATATTTTTAAAAAAGTTTTAAAGATAAAGTGAAATATCTCAATCCTTTATTTTTCCAGAAATAAAAATAAGTTGAAAAAATATTCAGGACGAGACTGTAACCTTCTGCTCCTGGTTAGTTATTACTTGTGTTTTAAAAAATTTAGAATATTGTGAAAATATTTAGTAATTTTAAATGAAGAAAGACAAGTCTTCATGTGTGCACACCCCTCTCATCTCCTCTCTTCTTCCAGTTCCCCCTCTATCCCTCCTCCCTCCCACCGGTCATTGCCTGACTTGCTCACCGTCTCCTCCTTTAGCAAATGACCCAAATGTCAGAGGCGGTTGCCGCGGTAGCTGTAGTTATGGGAACGGTGGGGAGCTCACACCCTGCTGTTGTTTCTCTCTCTTTTCTCCTTTCTTTTTTTCCCATTTTTTGTTTACTCATTGTATTCATCCCTGTGGTGCTGATGCTGCCGTCGCTGCTCGGGATGAATATGGAAACACAAAGATGCTCGTCTCTTCACTGAACTGTGTGTCTTACGGTTGTATTTTTTGTAAACCATCCGCTGAATCCCTCTTCCTTCGCAGTCTAATAACGCAATTTTTATAACTGTATGGGGAACATTCTCTAGATTTCAGTGACGTGTCTCGTGTATGTGAGCTATTCCTACTTGAAGTTATTGAAGTGTGCACACAGTTTGCAGGCTGAGCTCTAAAAGGTTCGAACGCAGCTCTTCCTCGTCCTCCACACTTGCATTTCAAATTGTCGTTCGGTAATTTTCTCCAGACTCCTGAGTTATCGATGCCGAGGCCGTGCCCTTTTCCACGACCCCCAACCAGCAAAGACCTGTTTTCTTTGCTTAACGGCGGAATCCTCCTCTAATTGCCATCGATTTCTTGTTCCTCCCTGCTCACTTCTCGTACCTGTCTTCACATCTTTCTCTTTCTTTTTTAGGTCACTGTTTTACCAGTTCTAATTATCTGTGTCTGTGTGTGTGTGTGTGTGTAGATGGAGTGTCACAGTTAGAACTAGATGTGTTTGTGTGTGGAAAGAGAGAATTGCAAGAGAATTAGCTCTAATTAAGAAGAGTGCTGTCACTTCCCTTGATGCAGGTAATGTGTTCCTGCCTCCAAGAAATGAAGTGTTGTGAGAAGAGGTGAAAATCACATGTTTCATTCACAGTGATATCCTATCGGTTCAATGGACAGTGATTTATATCATAACATCTGGTCACTCTGTTGTGTTCTTGGTCTCGACTTGATCTCACCCTATTTTATTTGGGGTCTTGGCTTCGTCTTGCCATATCCTGGTCCTGAGTCTTGGGCCCTTGGTCTCATCTTGATCTTATAAAGTCTTGCTCTTGGTCTTGATCTCGACTCTGCCTCTGACTCTGCTTTGGTCTCGACAGAGTCTTAGGCTTTTGTTCTGGGATCTTGGTCTCACTCTATACTCAGTCTTGACTTGGTCTTAACTCATCTCACCTTTAAAGCCTTCGTCTCGTCTTGTCTTGGTCTCATTCTGTAGTAATCTGCTCTCTGCAGATTACTACTCTTTCTTTATCCAAAGACCTCTCCATGATGCCATCACAGGTTTTTGGTACAAGACTGGTAATGTTTTGGGTTACGATTCGGAGCCAATTTTCACTCCAAAAATGTCGACAAAATGTGGAACCTTTTTCCAGAAGCAATGGGAAAGAGGAATATGTAATTTTTTTTTTTGGTCTGGTGTAGGAATAGGCACTAGCAACCACAGCAATGCAGAACAAAAGTGAGCGTGTCTTGTGTGCGTGAACATTCAATATGGTGGACCACAAAGAGCTAATCTGCATCCAGTGACCGAATTTGAATGAGGCTATCAATCTGGCCCGCCGCTGCCATGAACCGGAGCGAGCCGGACTTTGCTGGTAATTTCCGGTCTCTTTATTCTCCCGCGTCTTGGTTCCGCCGCTCGCTGCTGGATGTTATTGTGTTCAAGAAGACCCGAGATGCTGCTGACCTCACGCTCCGGAATTGAAATGTAAAAGTTCCTTCCTTCTTTTGACTCTCTCCTGACCCAACCTCTGATTCATTTTCTCTTTCTCCCTCTTTCTCCTCTCTCTCCCCACCCACCGTCAGCCCATCGTGAGCCTCGAGGCGAGAGACGAGCGTCTCGTTTGTTAGCTAGCGGAGAGGGCCGTGCTCGACCATGCGACTGTGATCAAAGAGAAGAAAGTGATTTATTGAGCTTTTTCATCTGTGTTGGAGTCACGAAGGCTTTAAAATGGCCAGGTCTATGCAGCTCTGTTAGTGTGGACATGGCACTTATAGTAAACACCTGCTGTAATATCTATTTACTAAACATGATAAACCTATTGAGTGTCCATTTGGTGTGGTGGTGGTCTAGTGGTTAGGATACTCGCCTATAAGGTTGTAGGTTTGAATCCTACCTCCAGCACTATCTTCATTAGATTCCTGAATGAGAACTTTAACTCCAAGTTGCTCCAGGAAGACCATCTCTAAAATGAGCTAAATATCATCTGCTAAATGCAGCAGTATGTTTTACTGATGAGGACTGTTTTGAAGCTTGTACAGCTGTTCTGTTCTTTATATATGAGATTAACGTTTATATTCAACTCCCACTCTCTGCTGCTGTTTAGCAGAAGAAGTGCTAAAGATACATTTTATTCATGTTAACTCGACTCAATCTCTTGGCCCTTGAAAGTCCATGTTACTTGTCTCGATCTCAGACCTTCAAAGTCTTGGTCACCCCGTCTTGATCTCGACTTGGTCTTGGCCCTTTTAAAGACTTTTTCTCAGTTTTGAACCTTCAAAGTGTTGATCTGATCCTGTTTGGCTAAAAATGCTTCATTTTTAAAGTCTTGTTTACGGCATTAGTCCGTTTAGAGACTCAGGAGGAGTTTCTATCCTCAGGCCATCCGTTTTCTGAACCAGGACATGCCTTTTCTCTAAAGCCTTATTTGCCATTCCATACTGTCTCTCAATCATATTGTTATAATCATTTATACTGTCTGCCATATTTCACTGTCCAAATATTACATGCTCCTACTCTGTTTTCTACATTGTTCACTGCTGTGCAGTTGCACTCGGCACTTTAAACAGTCTTTTCACCGGTTATCTGTCTTCAGAGTTAAATATGTATACTCAGGTATAAAACGTCAGTACATATTCTTTTTTATTCATATATATGTAGATACACCTGTACCCGGCACTTGGGTCTTTAATTTAATTATACTCCTCGTCTTCTGCACATATGTTGCTCTATTGTATATAAGAAACAGTTATTTATTTTTTATCTTTGCACAGTAAGGAGCGGATCAGGATACATTTCACTGCAAGATTCAAGATTCTTTATTTGTCACGTGCAAGTTATACAGGTACAACATGCAGTGAAATGTATGCATGTTGTACCTGTATAATTTGCATGTGACAAATAAAGAATCTTGAATCTTGAATCTTTCCTAATTCCAGGAACTGCTTCCTTGAGAACAACTTGGGTTTAATGGTTTTGATCAGGAACCCAATGATGGCGTTGCTGGAGGTAGAGTTTAAACCCACAATCTTTTGGTCCAGAGGCGAGTACTCTAGTCTCTAGACCATCACCCCTGTTGTAGGCCAAATAGACTAACTTGCTGCTCAATAAACATCCAGCTGTAGATGAATTTATATTTTATTTGTAGAAGATAATCATTTAATAGGTTTTTTTATTCAAGCATGATCAAGTCTTGGCCGTAATTAGAGCAGAAGTGCAATCATACAACAAACAAAAGAAAAATGAGCATTAAAACCAAAAAGTTGTAGTTTCAGATTTAAAGTCACAGAGAGACTGGAGAAGAGAATTCTGTGTATGAGCTGAGAGAGAGGGAATAAGAATAAGGGATTAACTGCTCACTGGGACATAAAGGTGAGAGAGCATGAAGTGTTTTGTAGGTAATGAGTAAAATGTTAAAGTTAATGTGAGATGAGAGCGGTAACCGGCACGGCTGGGAGATGATGCTCTTTAATATGAGCTTGGGGATTTATTTTGCCGTTATTTTGAACGGTCCCTGTCATTTTAAGTTACTAGAAGCTAAAATGAGGCACACACTTTCCAGAGTGTCAGAAGGTAGGGCCCCACAATGGATTTTCACTGTTAATGCACAATTATGCATCTGATGTAAAGCGCGTTGAGACGGCAGCAGTATGTTTTACTGATGAGGCCTGTTCACAAGCTCCTACATCCATTATGTTGAAGTCCAGAGCTCCTGCTGCTGTTCTGTATTTTTGAGATGAGCCATTAGGGTCGACTCTTGCTCTGTTGCTTTTTAGTTGAAGTGCTGAAACGTCTGGGTCGATGTGCTCCCTGTGTGCCGTAGTGTCAGATACAAGCTGGAAGAGAGAGGGGTAATCAGCAGGGCTGAGAGGAGGACGAGGGGTGGCAGTAGTTTTTATAAAGACACATCTAGAAACATCCTTATTTATCTACATCCAAATTTACTTACAGGTCTAGGCTCAGTCTTGCCCTGTCTAGATCTAAGTCTCGTCTCCTAAACCTTCAAAGTCTTGGTCTCACCCTGTTTTGAACTTGACTTGGTCTCAGACCTTTTAAAGCCACCTTCTCAGTTTTGGACTCTCAAAGTCTTGGTCTGACCCTGTCTTGGTCTGGACTGTCCTCTGACCTTTTCTTGTTCTTGTCCTGTCTAGGTCTAGCCTCAGCTTGGTCTTACTTTGCTTTGGTCTGGACTTGGTCTTGGCTCTTTAAAGACACCTTCGGTGTTATCTTAGTGTTGACTTGGTCTCTACTTTGTCTCACCCGGTCTAAGTCTTGGTCTCAACTTGGTCTTGCTCTCTCTATGTCTTGGTCTCTACTCTGTCTAGGTCTTGGTATTGACTCTGTCTCTTGATTCAGTTTGAATCTGTATTTGTTTTGTCTCATTTAAAATACAGGTGTAGGTCTAGGTCTTGACTCTGTTTAGCTCTGGTTTCGACTTTATTGCTTGTTACTCCGCTTGGCAACAATGCCTCTGGTCAAAGTGCTAATGAAACACTACATGTGAAAGTGTGCAACCTGAGATGCTCTGCAAAACTAGTGTCTGCTTTTGTTAACGCGTAGTTTTTTGTTTAATTAACACTAACATCTTAGTCAATCTGTCAAGTATGTTTCAGGGAACGATTTAGAACTTGTTTACTAGTTAGTTAGATAACTTTTTATTCTAAGTCTGCCTCCATTTGAAGAATGATTCCACAATTGTGGTTTTGTAATATTTCTAACGCTGCCTAGTTCCTAACGTGCCTAGTATTGACGATGTTTTGCTGTATTGTACATATCCACATGATCACTTTGCTCACCTCAAAAAGTCTACACTCCCTCTGAGCAACACCACTCGATTGTTATCCAGCCACAAATAATCCTGACGACTGGCTTCTTTCTGAAATATTATTCACAGCTTGCTGCCTTCTGGAGCTTTGTAGTTTTGCAGGAGGAACAGGACGAGCTCAGTGTGTGTGTTATGAGTGTGTGTGTGTGTGCATGCTGTCACCTGCGTTGGCTTCGGGCCTCAAGCCCAGGAGGAGTTTATTTAGGGGATGGCACGGTGGTGATGTATAGTGAAATGAGAAGTGCAGGAGGTCCCATGATGGAGTCACTGGTCTGGCGCCGAACACAAAACCACCGTCGTAATGAGCTGCCAGAGCCCCGGAAAGTACCACACAACACTTTGTCGAGCGTTTTGGGTGCAGTCGGGAGGGCGGCACTTACAGATACGCCAGCTGAAGCGTCTTTACGCAGGAGTGGAGCTGGTGAAGTTCAGATTTTAACATGTCTGTTGTGAAGGTGAAGAACAAAAGGCCAAAAAAGGAATCTTTAACAGTTTCCTCAATATGTGCGTGTTCATAAGTAGTGCTAATTGTTCGTCATTAACCAGCTTTCACTTTGCTTCTGTTTAATTTCACTTGGTTTCATGTGGGATTAATTAGCAGTAGCTGTGATGTACTGGCTCCTGTGCTGTAGAACTTTCCTCAGGTTGGTATGTGGTTATTATTTGTGAAATCTCGTCATCTTCTAACTAATTGTATTTACAGACCTGTTTAAATTTGTGTATTTCAGGCACTGCCACTAGCTGCCTGATTGAGCCTGTTCAGTGTGCGTAGAGAGAGAGGGAGCTGGCAGGCCTGGTGGAGCCCCGCAGTGGGATTCACACAATCAGAGCGTAGCGTCAGTGTGTATCCTGCAGCGCTGCTGATAATGCAGTTAAAGGTCACAAAATGTCAAGGCACATGTAGATGGCGCTGTGTTGGCATCGTGTTGCGTTGCCAGGCACGCTGATGGCCCCAAACGGCCCCTGAGGACCCCAATGCCGCCACCACCACCACTACTTCTTGCTATCCTTTTATAATTATCACAGAGAGCCCGACGCCGCACCCACACCACGCTGCTGAGCCCACCCCCAGTCCAGCGAGATGGAGTCGAGGCCAAGTCAACACCAAGACAGGGTGAGACCGAGACTTTGAACGTCAGAGGCGTTTTTGTGCCAGCTCACTCTAACTCTACACTTGCTCACAAGAGAGTTAGCGGTGAGGATTTCAGATCTTTATCAGTGATGTTCATCAGGTCAGTCAACAGATTCCCAGTCCCAGATTCAGTTCCGATTCATACCAAGTTTGGAAACAGATTTTGGAGCCAGTGTAAAAGCTCAGAATTGGATGAGAATTGCTCTGTTGTGTGTGTGTGTGTGTTGGGCCTGGGCACAGCGTGCAGCAGTCTTCACCCTGTTAGTCTGCTTTTGTTGCTGCTCTGAAAGCGAGAGGAGAAGCTGCAGATTTACACAGGGGAAGCCGAAAATCCAACAAAAACCAGTGACAAAGGGGGAAAAAAAGGAGGGCATTCGTCCAACAGCTCACACACCAACACACACACACACACACACTCTCTGAACATACACCAAGGACATATGGATGCACACACACAGGCGACACACACACCGGATATATATACAGAGGTAACACAGGACTGACACATACTTGGACACAAGACACACACACAGGACAAACACTAGGAGACAGGACACACTCACAAGACACACGCAGAACACACAATGAAACTTTAATGCTTTGCCGTGTACATGTCCTTATGCATTCATATTTACATGAAGTTTTCTGTTGGCAGATCGTGATATAGAACGTTGCCAAAATTAAAACTTATTTATTAGCGTATTTATTGATTGGGTTTGACAACGTAATCAAGACTTTTCCTGCCAGACTCTGCGCTGCTCTCAGGAAGCCGGTAATGTCCTTTAAATTAATCTGAGGAGAAAGGATTAAAAGCTGGAAATGCCGCTATTTTAAATTAAATGCTGACATTTTTTACTCAGGCGTCGGTCTTTTCATTTGTGTGCGGCGGTGATTGGTGCCTGGCACAGGAACGTGTGAGCTAACCTCATCTTTCTGGGGTTAATTGGCTCTTACTACCTATTTCCAACGCTTCCTTGGATTGTTGCCCTTCATTGCAACATCTAATAACGAGACTGTCGTTTCTACTTTGTGCAGAAACACACTCCATGTTTTTACCCCAGTAGCAAAGGGGCTGATAAACATAAATCTAAATGTTGGATTATTAACTTGGCAGGTAGACAGCGTGAGGGATCGCTTCAGGAGGAATATTCAGAGTAAGTAATTGGGTATTAATTACGGTATAACAAGGTATTTTTTAATTTATACATTTTTAAACACATCATACCCATCACGTTTTCTTCAAAAGGACTCAAAAAGATCATATCATGGCCATGCTAAACCTGCTGACTTCTTATATTTATGAATAATCTGAGTTTATTTTTCTGAAGCTGGTGTTTGTAAGTGTAATCACCTTTAACCTTGTGTGTCCTTGAAAATCAGCTTTAGAATTGTATAAATCTTGGGGGCAACCTCCTAACTGCTGCATGACAACTGCCCAGCGCAGAGGCAGCTGACAAGTACAGACTTGGGGGAAGGTACCTTTGGGATGGTTCCTGGTTCATGAGTATCTCAGCGGTACTTTTCCTCGTCTGGGATTTGAACCGGTCACCCTCTGAATCACAGGGCGAACTCCCTAACTGTTATACTGCCACTAGGCAGAGGGCAGTAAGGGCAGTGATTTGGGGACAGCAGGGGCAACTCATGAGTACCTCAATGGTACCTCTACTGGTTAGGGAATTGAACTGGTCACTCTCTGATTATGGGGACAACTCCCTAACCAGCATACTGCCACATGCCAGACAAGGGCAAGCTAACAAAGGGGAGTAGTAGCTTGGGGACAGTACCTTGCTCATGAGTACCTCAGTGGTACCTTTCCTGGTCTGGAATTTGAACCAGCGACCCTCCGATAACTCCCTAACCGTTTCACTACCACTGCTAGAGCTGATGATAAGAGACTTGGGGGAAGGTGCCTTAGGGATGGTAGCTTTTCTGATGTGGGATTTGAACTGGCGACCTCGCAAGCAGCCCCCTAACTGTTGACACTGACAAAGACAGCAGTGATTGGGGACAGCAGGGAAAACCCATGAGTACCTCAGTGGTACTAATACTGGCCAGGGATTTGAACTGGTCACTCTCATTATGTGGACATCTCCCTTTCCGTTACTTTACCACTTCCTGATCAAGGAGAGCAGTAGCTTGGGGACAATACCTTGCTCACGAGTACCAACATTTTACTGGTCTGGGATTTGAAGCAGTGACATTCTGATCACAGGGACTCCCTAACTGTTACACTACCAGCATGAGAGTTTTTCGCATTAGGGCAGTGTCTACCCTCCTGCCTCGTTGTCAAATCAGGGCGTTGGGTGTTTGTGGTGGTGGATGTTATCAACAGCGGGCAGTGTGTTCTGCCTCCGCTGCTCTTCTCCCTTAGCACCAATGCCTCATTACTCTGCCACAGAGGGGCGCTGCCACTGTGCCATGTGAGTGGCATCTTATCAGAGCCAGACATGTTTGCTCTGCGACCGCGTGACAGGAGTGACGTGCCATACCCCAGTGGTGCCCTGCTAAAGAAAACACTGCTGGAGGCTGATTAGAGTGTGTGTGTGTGTGTGTGTGTGTGTCCCTGACCAGTAGGGAGTCGTCCAGTTCAGTCCATGCAGGAAGTCTTAAGCTCCTTTCACACATCAGTCATGTAATATCAGTATGTCAACTTCTGAAGACGAACATTCACCTCCAGCCCCTAAAAACTGCAACACCACCCAGAACATGGTGATCACACCACAGCTGTATTAGGTACTTTTTCTGCATTCTAGACAATATTTACTTTGTGCTTCAATTTTTTAAAATATTTTGAGGGCTAAATATATGAATATATTGAGGACACCACTTCCATTAAGGACAAGGCCATAGGGCATTCTGATAAATATTGTTCTTCACCCGATTGGTGAGCACCTACTTGCAACTTAGGGTTAAGGGACTTGCTAAGGGACCCAATAATGGTAGCACCAGAGACGATCCAGATGATCCAGAGGCTAGTATAATAACCACCAGGCCACCAACACTCACACGAGCTCAACCCCAGCAGAACCTGCCATCTTCTCATCTGAAGTCACTTTCTACATTAGACCATGAGGCCACTACCTTAGTCATGAGTACCTCAGTGGTACCTTTACCAGTCCCGGACTTGAACCAGTGACCCTTCTTAACCATTACGCTACCAACTGCCCCAACCATCTGACTTCGTTAGATTTGTCTTGTTAATCATTGAATCAATTTATTGATGTACGTTGTTACATTCCTTTGTCAGACGTCCTCCCTGCTGTAGTTTAATGTTTTCAGCTCTCAGGTGCCCTTGACAGATCTAGAGGTGCCCGGGTGACTCCTTGTCCTTACCTGCTGGCATAAGATACTGTATATACATGTTGCTGTGGTGATGGGAGCTACTTTGGGGAAAGGTGCTGCTGTTTTGTCTGGAAGATTATGACTTTTCTGTTTCGGATGTGAATATCGTGGTGGTGGTAGCGGTGCAGCTGGGTGGAGCGTTTTCAGGCATCGCTTCACCTGCTCAGGTCTTATTTACGCCGACTCGCCACATCGTCGCTCCTCGTAACGATGCCGGGTGACATCCTCTCTTTACCACACGGCTCTTGCACCAGAGTTTCATCACGTTGTTGCCGTGGCAATGCTGTGAGGCGGGACCCAGATTCAGCGTCGGCCTCTGGGAATGAGAGCTGTGTAAAAAATCACACCAGTAGGGAATCTCTGGGCCCTGGAGCTTTTGATTCACAGGATGCTTGGGTAATTTAGTCAGCGTTTGGAGAGCAGAACTCAGGGAGGTGTAAGGAGAGACTGCATCATGGAGACGAGCGCGGCAATGGCAACATCGAGTGCCGAGTGACAGAGGTAGTAAGTGACGTCTCGTCACCAACACCTCTATCTGAACACTTCCTGGAAATAACTTTACAATCCCAAGATATCTTTTAATGATTCTTGAACTGAGCTTAACTAAAATGAGCTAAAATGAACAACAACTGGGGCAAATGCAGAGCTTAGCAGTGTGTTCTGTGCTGTGTTCACAATGACACTTAAATTCATTTTGTTTAGTAGCTTATCTTTGGTGAAGCTACTTTTGAAATGTTCTAGCTTTTTGCAGTTTGTATAGATATTTAGAAAGAAATACCATGTTTCTGTCTTTACAACGACTGTGATTTTCATTAGAAACTATTAGAAAAAGTATTTTTAAGACACAAAAATGACGTTTTGTAACAATATAACATTTTGTCATGCGACTTCACTACGTTACAATAACAGTTACTGGAAAAGCTACTGCATTTTAAAAGTAGTGTCATGTAGTAAACTCGTTATGATCACCATCACCACCACCATCATCATCTACCATCGCTTCATCTTCATCATCGTCTTCATCATCTACCATCTTTAAATTCACCATCTTTATCTTCATCATAATCGTCTTCTACCATCTTCTTCTTCATCATCCATCATCTTTATCATCATTATCTTCATCTTCTTTATCAACTTCCATCAACTTTGTCTTCATCATCATCCATAATCTTCATCATTATCTTCCATCTTTATCTTCATCATCAGCTTTTTTTTTCATCATTATCAACACTGTTAGCTAACTATTTGGTTTGTGGCAATAAACCCTGGGGCTGGTGTGTGTGAGTGTGTGTGTGCGTGTGAGTGTGTGTGTGTGTGTGTGCGTGCGTGTGTGTGTGTGTAGAAACACATCTCTGCTTTAATTGATAATTGAAGTGTTGAGAGCGTGTTAACGGCTCTCGACATGGTTCTGCACGTGAAGGTTATCACCAGCGTTTGTTATTAGCCATGTAGACGTGTCATGCCCAGTTAATACGCTGGAAATCATCATCACTCCGTTTCCTCTCATCCATCAAACTCATCAGTGTGACTCCCTCCATCATCACAAAACACACACTCGTCCTAGAGCACCTTGCTGTCACTGAAGGAGGAAATAATAAATAAATAAATAAATAAATATGTGTGTAAGTGTGTAGCAATGTGTTTTTATTGAATATTTGGCCAAACTGATATTTGTGATTTTTTTTACTTGTTAAACTCCAAATTCACGAAAAAACCTTTTTAATGAACAGCAACTTTACCGGATGCTGCTGTTACAACTGTTATTCATAATTTCATCATTATAATCTTCTTATGAGAATCACCATCATACCTTCTTCTTCTTTAACTCCATCGTCATCATTGTCTTCATCCTCACCATCGTTATCTTCATCACATCATTGTCTTCTTATTATTCATGTTCCATCATCTTTGTCATCTTTATCTTCATCACCATCACCATCTTCTATCACCATCTTGCTTCATCTTTATCTTCATCACCATCATCTTCCATTACAATCTTTATCAACAGCATGATCCTCATCATCTGCTTCTTCATCATTTACCATTATCTTTATTTTATCATCACATTCACCTTGTTATTTTTCTTGCTGAGTGCCAGCAGTCACATTTTCTCTTCCTCCTCCTTCTCCCACTTTTCCCCTGCTCAAATCCGCTATTTCTGTCATTCAGTAATAAACCTTTCATAAGCGTAACCCTACATTACTTTATTCATTTATGACGTACAGCAGATGCTCTTGTGCAGAGTCTACATCTGTTCTTTACACCTTTAAATCATCAGCTGCTGTTCAACCCGGATACTGCTCTCAGCTACACACCATAACAACGTCAGAGCAAAGTCTGGAGTTAATATCTACACAGTCACCGAGAACACATGCATGAAAGACTATTCATTAGATTATTTTACATTTACAGCACTTCAGCTGACGCGCTGATCCAGAGCAACTTGCATTCCCTGATTTCAGAGACAGTCTCCCTGCAGCAACCTGGGGTTAAGGGTCTTGCTCAGGGACTCAGTGCTGGAGGTAGGATTTGAACCTATGACCATGAGGTGAGTATCCTAACCACTAGGGTACTCACCTCATGGTCATGGGTTCGAATCCTACCTAGACCACTGTAAATATAAATAAGTAAATATTAAGTGAGTAACATAAATTTGGTGAAAAACTATCGACGGGTGACTTGATGAATTAGAATGTGGAAGGATGAACAAGCTGCACTTTCCTGTACAGTTTAAACACGTGCTTAACCATTCCAGTACAGTCAAATTTTTTAGGCAAGTGATGAGAGCCATGCTGTCTGTAGACGGCTTCTTATGTTTAATGCATTTTACGCACGTTGACACTGACGACTCAAAACTCAATACTCGCGTTAATCCAGCTTGTGCCGCTTGTTACTTTTTTTTGCAGCGATCTGCAAAAAAAACGAGTTAAAATATGCGAACTCCGACATGTCACAACTCGAGGCGTCTCTGCCGAACTCGCCGCTTAATAACGAGCTTTAAAATCTTGACGAAGCTTTTTGACAAGAAATAATAAGTGGCTTTACATATATTTGCATATGGCCTAGAACACATTTGCTTTGACCTCAGAGCAGAGCTGAGCAGGCCAGCAGGGAGAGGAGAACCAAATTTACTGCAGTTATCACAAACGCCTTTCTGCTCATTAGCAATGCAGCTTGCGGTAAGTTTTTTTTTTTGTGGAGATTATGCAGGAGAAGGAGCAGTGGGATGAAACGACCGGCTCCAGTGATGGATGTGATACATAAACACACATTCAGCACCAAAATTTCTGGCCTGGTGAACGTCTCCCCATCTGGTGTGGAACGCTGCCCAACCTCCACAACCTCGTCTACACTCGTTAAGGGCCAAAGAGGGAAAGTTGCCAGTCTCTCTTTTTTTTAGTTAAACCCAAATATTAAAAAGTATCTTGGAAAAAGACCATTTTGGGCTCAAATGAGAAATGGAAATAACACAAAACATTGTCATATTTCATTTTGAAAAATCAAATGCAAGTGACGTAACCCAGAAATGATGGTTTCATGGTTACATGTGGTTGACAAATAAAAAAAATTATATATATATATGTGTGTGTATTTTCAACCACATGTAAAGGTCATTTCTGGGTATAGTACTCTGTCATCACAACTTGGAGCTACTATAGACGGAGCTACTAAGTCTTTAACTCATTATCCTGGGTCATTTCACTTTATTGTTGTAGGTTCTAACTCCTTATGTCTTGATTTGATTAATGTGGTTAATAAAAACTAAGATATGGAATAGAGAAATATACAGTGATACTGCTTGAACAATAGGGGCTGTTAAAACGCTACATAAATTTGTGACGTCATAAAAGAGCTTCTTTGCGTTTTTTTAGTTTCTCCATTCTTCTTTCTGCATGTACGCCCTTCCAAATTCCTCAATGTGCTTTTTCCATATTACGTTTTTTGCACTAAGTTAGGAAATCAATGAAATATTGAGGAAAAAACCCATATTTGCAGTTTTTTTGTTTTATTTTTGACTTTAATGTAAAAAATCAATGAATGAGTGATCCTCGCACTGCTGACTTCTCTCCCTCCCTGTTTCCCACCTCGTCAGGGCATCGCTCCCGCTTTCCCAGCTCACAGATGACTCTGCTGACACGCTGAGTGTTTGCCATGAATTCTCGAGAACTTCTTGAGATTTTTCCGTGGAAAACCATGAGCAGTGTGTGCGGCTCCTGTGCTGAATGAGCCGTGAAATGGATTAAAGGCCGACCCTCCCGTTGACCACCGCGGTCAGCCGTCTGTTTGGAAAGCGAAGGCCAAATTGGGCTTCAGATGAAACAGACGCTCAGCGGAGAGGCTTCAGCTCACATCTTCACCACCTGCTCCGCTCCACTCGCCCTGATGCTGTTTGTGGGAACTGAAAAGCAAAAGGCATGTAAACAGTGTTAAAGTTCATACAAATTGTGATTTTATTCTTTTACCGGATGTGGGCGTGAGCAGCTGGTTGTCCACTTAAAGTTAGAAAAGCTAAGACTTGTTAGTTTCTCTGGAACTATTAATATGCTCACATATTTGCCTGATGTAAAATAAATTATTATAAATTAAATATAATATTGTTCATAAATAATAAATGTAACTATATTACACTATAAGTATTAATATAATATACATATTGTTATTGTGTGAAATAAGCTTAAATTTGTTTCTTCATTTAATTAAACAGTTCCAACATTTGAACTTAATTAAACATTAAATACACAGTCAGTCAAAAAAGGAAGCTCTGTAGCTTTGCTTGAAACTTTGTCAAATATTGACAGATTTTTCGAAACTCTTCCAGTGTCACTTGTTAAATAAAAAAATAGGTTTTCGCATGATATTAAAAAATAGGGTAAACTGAGATACAATAAATTAAAAATGCTAAATATGAAAAGCCTAGTAAGTTTAATAAATAAATACAATATAAAATGAGTTAACATTTTAAATATACCTTAATAAAATAACATTTTATATATATATATATATATATATATATATATATATATATATATATATATATATATATATATATATATATATATACATATATATGTATGTGTGTGTGTGTGCGTGTGTGTGTGTGTGTGTATATATATATATATATACTGTATAACGTTGAAGTTTCATATTTTAAGGACTTGTAATGGTCAGTAAACAGGGTTGTGGTCACTATAGAGACACTGGAGATACTTTTGTGATTTTATTCAAATTCACAAACTGTGCAGAGTGCAGCTACATATATACAGGAGGATGGCATCAACGTAAAACAACCCATATTTGTTAAAAATGTTAAAAATATGTAAAAAATACTAACATCTGCTCGAAGTGAAGACACTGAAGCCACTCCCCCAAAACCAAACGTACAAACAAACCGAGTGAGTTTAGAGCAGATCCGTGACTCCAGTACAAAATCCTGGTTAAACTATGAAACGAGCACAACACACGACAACGCGGCCCAAAAAGTGAGATTCACTCAAACGGAGGAGGGACGAGTGGCTGAAAAAGAGCAACAGTTAAAGTGAACAAACAAACGAGTCCATCTTCTTTCAATATTATTTTAGATATTAATTTAAACATTTTGTACATTTTTTACATTGCGGCTTCGTAATCACTACAATGTGTGGTAAATGTGATATTCTCACTTCTCCACTGCATCAGCTGCGTGAGTTAAGGCAGTAAAAGAAAAGTGTTAATAAATAAAAATTAAAACATTGTTATTCAAATAAAAACAAAGAAAATACTTTACATGTAAGTTTTCCACATACTCATTATCTTTACATAGGCTGAAACTTTACAGAATATATACAACACAATGTCATTTCTGCCATAAAACAAGCAAACAAACAACCTTCTGTTTAATTCCTTCTCCAGGTGTTGGGGATGTGAGAGATCAGCACACGCTCTCGATGAAAAGAGAATAAATGTGAGAGTTCTGGATTTCCAGGTAAAGCATCATTCACATTAAAATGATAAAACAAATCCCAAAAAACGTTTTCGTTTCCAAAACTAAAATGAAGGAAGCTTCGCTTTAGCACTCAAATAAATATGCTGTATATATATATGATGGAGCCAGGTGAGGTACTACTTTAGACCTGGCAGTTATGAGAGTCACTAACTTATTGTGTGTTTTCATATAAAATGATCTTTATTAAATATTTAAGATCTGACTTTCAATTTTTTTATATCATGAGTAAGAAGTGAGCTCTGCTGCTTTTTTAGCTCCGTATCTGAACACAGTGGTCACCATAAACTGTATATATATTGACACCATCTTTTCTTTGTCATGTTATTTGACGAAATGAATTCTTTGCCTAAATCAGCTCTTCGTGATGCTGGCCACCGCTGGTAAAATCACCTACATCCTCAGTTGAACTGATCATGTGATCCTACCCTTGTAGTATAATGTCAGGGGTGTGAATTAGGCCGTTATTCTAAGAGGATGATGATGGTGACACAGTATATATACAGTATATAGGAAGTAAATATGAGGCCACATCACTTTATCTCTGTTCACTGACTTTGCAGTACAGTATGTGGTTGTGAGTGTAAAATATACAGTTTGCTGTTCTTTGATATTTTATTATAGTTGTGTTTTTATAGCAGATATTCCGTGTGTTATATTCCAACACCTATACACCTGATTATGGGTTCGAATCCGACCTCTGGCGTTACCAACACTGTATCACTGAGTAAAACACTTAACCCTAAATTGCTCTCAGGAGAACTGTTCGTGAAATTAGGAAATGTAAGTTGCTCTGGGTAAGAGCGTCTGCTAATTGATGTGTAATTGATTCAAACTGCTGATTAGAGGACACAGAGCTCAGCACATGTCGATATTGTGGACTTACGGACCATATTCTTTTAATGACATCATTGTATAATAATATATGTGTATTTGCAACTTCCAGGTTTAAGATGGTAAGATAACAGATCAGATAATTTACTCCAAAAATGTTCAGAATTTGTAAATAAGCATGGTAAAGTTGTAAAAGAACATTTGTATATCATCGCTGTCGGGCGGGAACCTTGTAAGTCCATTTTTATTTTTTGTCACAAAACAAATCTCTTGGTCAGTCTTCATGTTGGCCTGACAGTTTTAGAAATATTTAACCAATGAAAAGTGTTGAAAACGACTTGTTGATATATTTAGAATATACAGCGGTTTTTTTTTTTTCAATTTCCTGAAAAATAACTGTTTTGAACATAAAAGGTTTCCACCCAACAGCGACAATATTTTACAAATTGTAAAACCAATGAATCATCATAAAGTGATGTGGTCACTTATTTATATGGAAAAAGAGGGCGTTTTTATTTTACTGCAAAAGATTGTAGAACTACTCATTGTAAAAAGACGTTTTTTGGATGTTGGTTTTAGGTTTTAATGTGAAAAATGAAGGAAGAAACGATACACGGGTTGATGAGCTCCAGGTTGGTGACTGAGTGTTGAGTTTCTTTATGTGCACAACGTGCAGGAACATAAACGCTCTTCACATCAGCACAGGTCAAAAAAGATGCAGACAAAACACCAAACAAACGTGTTGAGCAAACTGACACCCTCAAGGCTCGGAGATAAAAGACAAAATTATTCACTACTTCCCTCCGTGAGCCGTCTTTACAGAAGTCGATAGAGGACACGGTCAATGTTTTATAATTATCTTGAACATATTTCTCTTGTTTTCTTGACATATTAAGAGTCATTTTCTTGAGATCACAAGATTTTTTTTCCTCCCGATGTTAAAACCTGTTGATGACCTGTTGGCAAGACAGTGAAACTGTTGTGAGATCACGGAGCGAAAGTATGAGATTTCGAGAAAGCAGTTTTCATTATGTTGAGACCATGAGAAATATAAATCACGATCTTGAAATAACTACAGTCGTTTTCCTGAGACCACAAGAAATACAGTATATTGGTGATTTTGAGGAAACCCCTTTCGTTATGTTAAAATCATGAAAAGTGGGAACTTGAGCACACCTTTTGTGAAATCATAAAAACAATCATGATCTCAAGATGATGACTTTCATTATGTTGAGACCATGAGAAAAATAAATTGAATCTCTTAAAATAACTAAAGCTGTTTAAATAGGACCTCATTCATACATTGTTAAAATCACCAAACAGATGAACTCATGATCTGAAGATAACGACTAGTTAAATCGACATCACAATAAAAATGTTGTGATCTTGAGATGATTTTCGTTATATCAAGATCAAAAGAAAAATAAATTGTGATCTTGGAATAACTAGTTATTTGATTGCGATCGTGAGAAAAATCAGTCATGTTCTCGAGTCAATATCACCAAAAATATGTTGTGATCTCAAGAGGATGACTCGTGAAAATCAAGAGGAAAAAAGTGATGACCTCAAAATAACACCTTTCATCATGTCAAGATCATAAGAAAAATAACTCCTGATCTTGAGATAACTTTCCTTATCAACATCACGAGAAATGACTGAAGTTGTTTTGCTGAGATCACAAGAAAAAAAAGTGGTGATCTTGAGAACGCCGTTCATGTCAAAATCTAAAAATGATTAAGTTGTGATCTCAAGACGACGACTTTCATTATGTGAAAGGTGAAAAATAAATCATAATGTTTAAATAACAGAAGTTATTTTATGATCACAAGAAAAATTTGCCATGATTTTGATGTTTTTCATAATGTCAAAATGTGATCAAGAATGTCGGGATTATGAAAAATAACATGATACTGAGATAATGAGAAGAAAAATAATACTCATGTCCTCGGTCAACTTCCATACGACTCAGTAGTGGAGAAATAATATTTGTTGAACATTAGAGGGCCTTTAGGGAGCGTCTGCTAATGACGAGGAGCGACGTGAGGAGGAAAGTCAGTTAATATTAAACACACACACACACCAGCCGTCATTATGCAAATGTAAAGCACAAGTCTGACCTTCCTCACTGTGCAAATGAAAGCTGGGCAAGACGTTCTCCTCCTCACCTTTCACACCTGATTTTATCTGATTAATATTCATTAGACCTCATTCACCACCCGTTCTGAAGAAGACATTTGTTCATGCTTCAGGTTTTAGAACCAAGCGGTGCAGGTGAGTCGGGATGCTGCCCCCGCTGGCTGGGTGGACTTGTCTACACTCACATTGACATTCCTGGTGTTTTTCAGGCGGGGGTTTAAGGTGGCATGTCGAGACGATGGAACGCTGTGGCATTCTTAATAAGAAAACACCGCTGACCTCCAGCCAACCGCCGCAACACCCCTGCGTGAGCCGCCTTCAAGTCATTACACCCGCGTTCATTTTCTTCATCACCTCCCTGCAGTCTGTAGCGTAACGGTTAGGGTCGGAGGGTCGCAGGTTCGAATCCCAGACGGGTAACGGTACCACTGCAGACATAAAAATGACGATTTCGAAATAAAAAAAATTTACTCATGATCTCAAGAAAATGACTTATGTGAGATCATGAGGAAAACAAATTGTCATCTTTAACTAAAGTTGTTTCCTTGATCACTAGAAAAATCATGATCTCGAGAACACCGTTCGTTATGTCAAGTTCACGAGAAAATAAGTTCTCAAAAAAAAGAAAAATGTCACCTTGAGAAAAGTGGTAATATTGAGGTAAATCTCAAATCTAAACGTCAAATTGAGATGCCACATTGCTGTAATTTGTTTGTTTCTCAACTTTTACATCAAGATTGTGCCTCCATCCACCTGCACCGTCACATCACAGCTTCCAGGTATGATTTTCTCAACACTGCCCCCTGTTGCCTGGATGTTTAATATTTTTACTTTATCTCTTGCCCAAATCCACCACCATCTCGACTGACCTCGGCGACTGTAGAGGGCGTCGCATTAGTAAAATTCATTTCATCATGGCAAACGAGTGCGAAATGGAAAATGTAATTTTGCTCGGACAAGATGAGGGCTTACTGTACAAATCGGACGGATAGTTCACACTCCAACACTGAGTCTCAGTTAGTCCAGAAAACTTGTTCCTGATTTAGGACACACACACACACCCACACACCCACACACGCCCGGGTGGAGAGAGGACGTGGTCGCCCCGCTGCTCAAATAAGATTTTCAGTTTTTATAGTTCCAGAGCTGAGCCTCTTCCTCCCTGGAGTTCCGACGTTGGTCTGTCAAACGCTTCGGAAAGAAAACGCTCCAAAATATAAAATAATAAATAACACAGAGTCCAAATGTGGGACTGAGATCTTTTTCTGGCTTCTTTCAGGGAGAGGAACGAGGACGAGAAGGAGACGGCGGTCGTTGTCAGTTGTGGTCGTGAGATCCGGGGGCAGGGGAAAAGGTAAAGCCCGAAACCAACATCTCCAAAATCTCCCGAGCCTTCAGATGAACATGGTGGAGTTTGGGAGGAGCGACACAGCAGGAGGAGGGGGAGGAGGAGGAGGAAGGACATGCTAGTTGTTCTGCAGGCACTCCAACTCCACCGAGCAGCAGACACTTCCGTTCTGGAGAAGAGCACGGAACAACGTCAGGGCGAGGTGTGTGTTGAGGGGTGTGTGTGTGTACGTGTACCTTGCATGTGCAGGTGGTGCAGGGCGAGGTGTGTGTTGAGGGGTGTGTGTGTGTGCGCATCTTGCATGTGCAGGTGGTGCAGGGCGAGGTGTGTGTGCTGTGTTGTGTTGAGGGTGTGTGTGTGTGTGTGTGTGTATCTTGCATGTGCAGGTGGTGCAGGGCGAGGTGTGTGTGTTGTGTTGAGGGGGGGTGTGTGTGTGTGTATAGGTATATGTGTGTGTGTGTGTGTGTATAGGTATGTGTGTGTGTGTGTGTGTACGTGTACCTTGCATGTGCAGGTGGTGCAGGGCGAGGTGTGTGTGTGTGTGTGTATGTGTGTGTGTACCTTGCATGTGCAGGTGGTGCAGGGCGAGGTTTGTGAGCTCCACACGGCTCCGTTGAGGTGTATGTTTCCCGCCGGGTCACTGCAGGTCTGGCTGACGTCGAGCGCCGCATTATCGCCCAGGCAGGGGTCAGTCACGCAGCGAGGACAACACTCACCGTCCAGCACCACGCTGAACACACACGACACGGCCGGACATGTCAGCGGCCAGCACTCCACCAACCCCTCCTACGCAGAGAGAGAGAGAGAGAGAGAGAGAGAGAGTCAGAATAATTATGGGTATGAGTCCCATCTGGGGTGCTCATCTAGCAGAGTCGCGCAGCCAAAGCACGTTGGGCTCATAACCCAGATGTTGAGTCGTGACCATGCTCCGTTAAGGTTTTGCTGGGTGGTGGTGGTCTTGTGGTTAGGGTTATGATACTCATCTCTGGATCAAGAGGTCATGGGTTTGAATCTCACTGTTACTGGGTTGCTGAGCCAGAGCCTTAACCCCAAGATGCTGCAGTGAGACTTTTCCTGAGGTTAGGGAATGGACGTCGCAGCGGGCAGTAGCTTGAGTCGGTACCATGCTCGTGAGTTCCTCAGTGGCAACTTCACCACTCCGGGACTTGAACCAGCGACCCTCCGATAAACCCAGGAAAGGTAGGAACTGAAGCGAGTGAAGCTAAGCGTGTTTCGGTTCGGGCGTGGTCCTGACAGCAGTGTGGCGCTGCCGATTTGGGGGCAGAGTGGAGTTGTGGTGTAAAGTGGGGCGCCAGTTCCGGAGTGACTGCCTAAAAGTGGGCCGTTAACCCCCCCAAACGCTCTCTAATCCCAATCTGGCCGTCTTCCTCCGAGGCTGGAACTCAACTCCACCAGAGCCTCCACCAGCACTAAGCTCCATCTGAAGTGCAGCTTTACTCCAGACGCCTCACTGAACTCCTGACTTTGCCAAAGTGAATTTGTGAAGGCGGTAAAAAGAGGACGAGATGAAGAACGGAGTGTCTAAAAGGAGCGAGAGAGAGATGAGAGGATGAAGAGTGAGGCGATGGAGGAGGAGGAGGTTGGCAAGAGCTTCAGGTAACAGTAGATTTTAGGAAGTATTCAGTCTCGGCTGTTGAGATCACTCCTTCAGCGCTCACTCCTTATTTCTAATTCTTCATCCTCACTGCTCACTCATTAATTCCACTCCTCACTCTTCATCCTCAGTTATTACTTTCCACTTTCACGCCTTCCTTTTTCATGCTCACTGCTCATTCTTCTGTTCTTCACGCGCACCCCTTCACCCTCACTCTTTAGTTTCACTCCTCATTCTCACTTATCAATTTAGTTATAACCTGATTCGACACTTTCACCATTTCTTACAACACAAACATTAATGAAAACCTAGTTCACATTTGCACATTAGTTAGTGTTAGTGTTAGTGCTCTGTACTGTGCATTTCTCCTCTTCTCTGATACCCAGAGGCGCATCTTGTCAGCAGGCAGGGCAGGCAGCTGCTTGGGGCCCAAGCCACTAGATGGCGAACGTTTACGTTTTGAAGTACTGAAGTACTTACTAACATTGCAACTGTGAAGACATTTTTGTACATAATTTCCAAAGGATAAAAGATCTTAGTTTGAAGATTTTTGTATTTTTGTATTTTTAAGTTAATTGATACTGTAATTGCCTTGTATTTTCTGTATTGTGCCAACTTACTGAAGTACAGCAGTGTTAATGTGACTGCAGTGCATTTTTATGGCGTAATTTACAAAGGTTGGTTTTGTTTTAAATTATTTTGCTATCTGCTATTCATCCTACCGTTTTTACAAACTTTAAAATGGTTTCATATTTTAAAGTCCATTAACTTGTTTAAAATGGTAACTTGTGAAATAAAAAAAGTTTATTGTTCACAATTTTTTGTTAATGTCAGATTATTTATTAAAATAATGACAAAAACTGGTTAGAGGGGGGGCCCCCAGTGAATTTTTGCTTGGGGCCCCAACAGACCCTAGGATCGCCTCTGCTGATACCATGCCATGTTAAAGATGTTTAATTTTTTGTGATGACAGCAAAGATCATTTGGGCAAAATTATTTCACGGTAAAAATTTAATAATTATGAAATAGTTTGTTGTTTTTGTTAGTTTGTTGTTGTAAGGTGTTTTTTTTTAAACAGTCACTGGGCTGTGGTACCCTCAGGATGTCAGGGAGGGCATTCCACAGGCGTGGGGCCTCTCCCATAGTCCTCAGGTTGGTTCTGGGTATGTGGAGGAGGTTTGAGCGTGTGGAGCGGAGGGAGCGTGTTGTGCGTTGAGAAGTTAGGAACCAGTCCTAAACCTGGGTTATGGTTTGTGATTTTTGTTGTGTTTTGTCTATTTTATGTAGCTTGAAATTCGCCCAGGCCACCGCGCTTCTTCATTTTGCCACTTTGTCAAAACTTTTAGGTCAGAGTTTAGACTGAGACGTGACACCAGCGCACAAGACGTCCTAAAACTTAACAAGATAAATATCAGCATGTCGGTAGAGGACGGAGCGACTCCACTCCCGTACGGAAGGCAGAACGAACCTCTCGCCTGCAGGCAGCAGCAATTAGACTCGCTATCTGGGTCCTGCTGAGCATGGAGCTGTGCATTATGGGAACTGTACAACGCAGTTAATTGCAAATCTGGCAACCCACCATGCCGCCCTGCCCGACCCTGACACTCTCACCAAAAAGTTTTGACAAAGTGGGTAAATGACAAAACACATCACAACGAAAAACCACAAATCATAACCCTGGGTTGGAGGTGTCGAGAGTCGTTCATCAGGGACGCTGTCGCTTCCTCCTTTCCCTTCTTGATTGTTCAACTCTTTTACTTCTTTTCCGCTGCTCTGGTGGTGGTGCTGAAGTCTGCGTTGAGTAATTATTTGATGTGAACACAGCACAGTGCACCACAGTGAAATGTGAGCCATGCATTTGACCCATCCGTGAAGGAGTAGTGGGCAGCTTTTTGGCAGCACCCGAGGGAGCAGTGCTTGGGAATGGTACCTTGCACATGAGTACCTCAGTGGCACCTTTACCGATCAGTGATTTGAACCGAATGACCTTCCGATTGTGGGGTGAACGCCCTAACCATAACGCTACCAACTGCCCCAGTAGAACACTACGCCTAGTGGAGTTGGCCCTGGGATCGGAAGGTCACCGGTTCAAGTCCCGGACCAGTAAAGGTACCACTGAGGTACATATGAGCAAGGTACTGTCCCCCAAGCAGTGCTCCTTCAGGTGCTGCCAAAAAGCTGCCCACCACTCCTTCACGGATGGGTCAAATGCAGGGCTCAGCTGCGTTCACAATGATGAATAATCACTCACTCAATCACAGGTTCTTGGTTCCAGACCCGTAAAGCTTTGTGTGTGTATTTTGTAGCACTGGCACCAAATTTGAGTCCCAGTGCAGTGGGAAAAGGTTTAAGTTCCTTTTAAGTGTTTGGAAATCTGTTGACGTTGAAAACGTTGGGCATTAGCGTGATGCCGCAGCGGAAGGAAATAAAGTTCTGGCTGATGGTTTGATTTGGACTGGGAGACATCGCTCCGGAAAACAGCTACCGATTATGCAAATAGGGAAATGTGATTTCGATTACAGGGCTGTGGAGCTGCAAATATGTTTACCTGAAGACCAGAAAAAAAACAGTTAATCAGGGTAAGGAAAAGAACATGATGTAGTGTCTGAGAAAAGCCTCATGTCAGGTGTGAGTCTGCACTCAGACAACTTGACTTAATTCTACAAAAGACAGAATAATAATCTAATTTATGAGTGAGTGAGTGTCATTATGAATACAGAACAGCACACCGTGCACCACAGCGAAATGTGAGCTCTGCATTCGACCCATCTGTGCAGGGGCAATGGACAGCTTTTTTGGCAGCACCTGGAGAGCACTGTTTGGGGACGTTACCTTGTTCACAAGTACCTCAGTGGTACCTTTACCGGTACAGGACTTGAACCGGCGAGCACTTGATCACGCGGCCAACTCCAAATAGGCATGGTGTTCTACTAGGGCGGTAGGTAGCATAACGATTAGGACATTCACCCCGTGATCGGAAGGTTGCCGGTTTGAATCCCTGACTGAGGTACTCATGAGCAAGGCACCATCCCCAAGCACTGCGCCCCGGTTGCTGCTCTGTCCGGGTCTTGAACTGGCACGCGGCCATACTTTCATACTACCGAGTGCTTAAGGTGTACAGTACACTGCCGTATTTGCAAAGAAACAACTTCACCACTTAGGGTTTGTCTACTAGTAGTATGCTTAACTCTAGACCAAGAGGTTGTGGGTTCAAATCCTACATTTACCTTTACAGCGCTTATCAGACGCTCTTATCTAAAGCGACTTCCTTTTCCAAATTTCAGGGACCGTCTTCCTGCAGTAATTTGGGGTTAAGGGTCTTGCTCAGGAACACAGCAGTGGAAGTGCTGGAGGCGGGATTCGAACCCATGACCTTTCAACCCAGAGAGGAGTACGCTAACCACTCAACCACCACCTCTACTTCTAGCACAACCACCACGGAGTACCTGAGCATGACAAACCCCAAGTCGCCAAGGGAGACCCCGTAAAGTCGCTCTGGATAAGAACATCTGCTACATCCCATAAATGTAAGTGTACTTACTGTAGGTTCACAGAATTTTACTGTTGTGAAAGTAAGCACAGTAAAAGAGTTATGAGAATTCAGTACAATACTATAGGGAAATCAGGGTGCAGTTACAGCAACACGGTACAGTGTGTAGATGAGTGTGTGCGATAGATGCGTACCAGACATCGACACTGCTGGCACTTGTAGATCCAGCTGTCTCCACTCCTGTACACTGTGCGTCCGGTTTGATGTAAACAGCGGCTGCTCGGACGCGAGTCACACTCCGGACAGCAGGTCAGATCCACACCGGGGTCGTCACACTCGCACACTCTCCTCCTGCAAAACACCCTGCCGTCCTGCACACACAAACACACCCTGATAATCGGACCACGTCTTCATACCCAAAAATGACGACTCCCTGGTTCAGAGCCTCCACTATTAAAGTTATATTTTGATTACACACCTAACAGCTGTCCTGCTTCAAATGTACCCAGTACCCAGTCTCATTCCAAATTTGTGGAAACTCATTCATTTAGTAATTGTGAACACAGCACAGCGCAACACAACCAAATGTGATGTCTGCATCTGACCCCTGCATCTGACCCATCCGTGAAGGAGCGTTGGAACTACAGGTGGGAGACGGGAACCAACCCTGAGGAGGCACCAACACACCGCAAGGCGCACATTCTGCTCTGCAGTTACACCTATGGGGGGCAATTTAGATTAACCAATCAACCTGAAGTGCATGCTTTTGAACTGAGAGAGGAACCTGGAGCACCCGAAGAAAACCCATGGCAACACGGGGCGAGCACACAACCTCCACACAGAAAGACGCCACGGCCGACCAGGAAATCGAACCCAGGACCTTCTCGCTGTGAGGCGACAGCACTAACCACCGCACCACACAAGAATGTTCTTTTTCGTTCTGCTGTAGCTGCTGCATTTTTACAGTGAAAGGTTTACAAATGTTCATTCGCTACAGACTGAACCGACCAATAAATGTTACACGTTATTCTCCATGGTAGCAAGGGGGACGACGTCCTTGTTTACATTGTGTTCCAACTTCAGCTTGTCCAGCAGATTCATTGGCGCTCATTAATATCACAGGCTCTGTGTCCTTTGGCTGAGAGCGCTGAATTTAAAACACCCTCCAAAGAAGCTGTATGTTTGTTTGTTTTGTTTTCTGCTCATTTTGTGGAGAGAAAGCCAACCACACAACAGCGGTTCCAGAGAAATGGCTTGGCTATAAAACTCCGCTGAAGCGTCCGCATCAGGTAAGCTTAACCATAATGCTGAGCGCTAACGTGAGCGAGCCCGCTAGACTCAGGTAGCTATGAGGTAGGTACGCTGAGCTGTAACTGAATGCTTGTAAACGCACGGTTTTAAACAAGATCTTGTTTAAGAGGAAAGTGCTTTCAAAATACAGATATAGAACTACACCACCACCATGTAGTTAAACATGAAGGCCACCATGGTAATATTTTACCGTTACCAACTGTGTCAGTGGTCTCCTCCTACGTAATGTCCACCGAGTAGTGTCCTAGACCTCGTAGCTGGGTAGCTAACCGGACGTTCCAACACAAAGCGGAAGAAATAAATGGTTAAAATGGGCATGGTGTGATAAGGTGAAAACGCTGAAACCTAAAGTCCAAATTCATATTAAATATGTGAACTGATTACAGACCTCATCAGGACAATCTGCTCCTATAGACCTGTTTCAGGCTTGAGGTACTAAGGGGATCTATGATAGAACCTCTTAAATACAGAAAAACACCAGAGTGTGTGTGTGTGTGTGTGAGTGAGAGTGTGTGTGTGTGTGTGAGTGAGAGTGTGTGTGTGTGTGAGTGAGAGTGTGTGTGTGTATGATGCCCAGGGCCCAGCTCAAGGACAGTCCTGAGGCCCACTTCCAGCAGGTCTGTGTGGGAACTTTTTAAAATGAACAGAAAGTAGAACCAAGGCGGCTTCCAGTAAAATAAAGAGTCCAGCTGTGTGTAGTGTACCTTGCAGCTGCAGACGGTGCAGTCATCGTGCTGCAGACTCCACTCCTGTCCGTTGCGTTTCAGTTGGTCCAGCTGCAGACAGTCCCCAGTGCAGTCCGGCCCCGTTACACACACACAGTCAAACGTCCCGGGCAGGTTCACACACACCGAGTCGTTCCAGCATGTGTGTGTCTGCGTTGCACACTCGTCCACATCTGCAACACACACACACACACGTACTGGTGAGATTACATCACAACTGCACTCGTGGAATTCCTCTGCATCTCGTCAACAAATGATTCGGACCACAAGCAGCTGACCCCAACTCCACGGTAGATATGCTTATAAAAGGGGCAGCTGTGTGTGAGTGAGTGTGTGTTTTATCCCCTCCAAGTGACTTTCCAGAAGTTTCTCACTTGTGCAACTGGGTTAACTGTATATTTCAAGTGTGTGTGTGTGTGTTGATGTGTTGGTCCCAATCCTCTGAAGTGGCTTCTTCCCTTGTCCCCTTTGCCCTAGCTGAATAAGTCACAGTGAGCAGGACGGTCAGATCCACTCATGTTACACACTCCACTCAAAATCTCTCACACACACACACACACACACACACAGACAGGGGAATCAGAAAACACACACTGACTCTGACATTTTTGACAAACTGCACTACACACACACACCTTGCTAGCTTTCTAGGGTTCTTCCACACAAGTTCTCATAAGGCTAACTCCCCAGCCGAGGATTAATCCTAGTTCTAGACTAGTTTTTAGTCTGAATGGTACATCTCCACTGGTATCACAATTTAGTCCAAGACCAGGCTAAATCCATGAACAAGAAACCAGCCCATAGTCACTAGATTTATCTCAAACTAGAGCTGCATTTAAACCCTTCTTAAATTAATTACATGTTCATTTCATTTTAGTGAGTGATGATTGGTCATTGTGAACACAGCACAGCACACGGTGCACCATCACCGCCACGTGAGCTCTGGGAAGCGTCCAGGGAGCGGTGCTTGGGGACGGTACCTTGCTCATGAGCACCTCAATAGTACTTTTACCCATCCAGGACTTGAACCCGCGACCCGCTGATCGCCAACTCCCCAACACTTACACTACACAGTGGAGGAGGGATACGGAAGTGAACACGGAAGTTCAAACAAGGAGACCTAATGAGCGGCGGCGCGTCCAATCCCATAACTCCTAGTTCTGTATATAAGCAGTAACACTGGCCTTCTTCTCTGCCATTACAGCCGTTTCGGCTTCGCCCGCCTCCTCCCCTCCACCACCTTCGGCTTCCCGTCTTGGTCCGGGGCAGGCTCCTTCGCCTTCCTGCCTGGTCTCCCAGCCAGATCTGCCGGCTTCAGAGACGAGGGAACCAACGACCAAGCGACGGGCTTCCTCCAAAACTTATCACATACACACTAAAGACCGCTTGTTTTTTTTTTTCCAATAAAAGACTTCTTGTCATTCTAATCTGAATGGTCTCCTTGGTTGAACTGATCCTATAACCTCTAGAGCTGTGCATCCTAATGACTAGACCACCACCACCACCCTAACTGGGTTCAATTCCATATGTGAGCAATCATCAATAATCAATTACACACACACACACACACACATCTCAGTCCCGCATGCGTTAGTAAGACAGATGTTGGTAATTATACAGCACCATCAGGCTAGTGGGTGTGTGTGTGTGTGTGTGTGTGTGCACATAAAAGCAACGCAAACATGAAAAACTCACACACTCTTCCTGCATCTGCTCATAAAGTACTCAGGGCTTCAGGCAAGACTTACAACACACACACACACACGCACACACACACACACATGCATAAACCATATCACATAATTAACCACAAACCCACACACACACACATGCGCATAAATCATATCACTTACATATACACACTGTTACTTCATATGTAAAGTAAACATAAACTATACGTAATTAACCATTAACCCACACACACACACACACACACACTCTCTCTCTTCATCCTGCCAGTCCTGTCACTTCAGTCTGACGCTCCGTTTCCTCCTCGTTCATGTGTGTGTTTCCCTGCTGCTGTGTGCAGAGGTGCAGTGTGTGTGTGTGTGTGTTTGTGGGGGTGTTTCTAACACATCATGTGAGGAGGGTGCGTGTGTGTGTGCTGAGGGCTGCAGGAGTATCACCAGCAGGAGGGTGATAAATGCTGTCATCTCACACACACACACACACCTCCACAACCAAACGCTGACAAACACCTCAAACTCCTGCAAAGCCTGACACAGCCGTGTGTGTGTGTGTGTGTTCTCATCATCCCAAAACCTACAGGAGTAAGGAGCGGTAATGAGCTTAAACGTGTGTTTGTGTGTGTGTGGTTCGTGTGTTAATTTGCGTGTGTGTGTGTGCATCCAGGAGTGAGAAGCATGCTGCGAGAAGACATGAGGGGAGAACATAAGAGATGAGTGGAGAAGAGAGGAAGGAAAAAAAGAAAAGTGGGGAGAAGAAATGACATTTCCATATTAACGACACATGGCGATTTTAACAGCAAACAATGAAATGTCAATTTATCACCAAAGTGTCTGATTATCAGGTAATTTTTGGAGTTACACTGGTACGTTAGACACACATCTGTCCTTCAGTTCTCCTCAGCAGTGCTAATTAGGCAGGAAGTTATGCTCCAACACCTCGAGACACACTCCAACACGATGCCAGGGATACGGGCACGATGCCCAACACACACCAGCTCAAAAACAGGGCAAAACCCGAGAGGCACGACGTCTGGCACGACGGGAAAAAGAAAACCGCCGAGGGAGGAGAGAGGAGAGGAAAATAAGAGATGAGAACAGGAAAGAAGAGAAGAGAAATGAAAAGAAAAGGGAAGAATAGATGAGATTGGAGAAGACTAAATACTGTAAATGTAAATGTAAGACGAGGGGAGAAAAGGAGAGGAGAGAAGAAAAGAGGAGAGGAAGTGAGAGGAGAAAACGGTTATAAGAGAAGAACTGAGTGGAGAATCAGTGGAGGAGAAGAGACGGAAAAAGAGAAGAAACAAGGGAAAGAGAAGATAAGGAAGGCGTGAGAGAGTCAGTGTGGAGGAAATGTGACGGAGAAAGATGGAGGGATGTACTGATGGATGAATGGAGTGATGTTCATTAACACTCACCCACACAGGAACTCCCATCAAGCAGGTAAGAGCCGTTGTCCTGGAAACCGCTGCGGCACTGACAGTGGTACCAGCCGGGCAGGTTGGCACACAGGGAGTGGGGGTGGCACTGGATCAGACCTTCAGCACACTCGTCAATGTCTGAGTGGGGGGAGAAAACACGCACGCACACACGTCAGTATCACTCTTCCAAATCAGCAGCAGAACGGCTACAGTAAAACTTTTAGTGATGAAAGATGGACATGAGGCATGAGGAACGGGCTGAGGTGCGTGTTAGCTGTTTAAATCACAAGTTTCATTACGATACCACATTACATCGATTCAACGGACAAAAATTCAACATCTGTATCACAAACGATACAATTTCCAATCGATTCAGTTCAGGAGCCAGCGCCTGAGATGAGATAATATCACATGCTGATTTAACACCATCACTTCCACTCATATCACAGAAGAGATGAGAAGAGAAGACAAGAAGAGGGAAAAGAACAGAAGAGGGAGAATAGGGAAGACGATGGGAGAGGAGGAGAGAAGACATGAGGGGAGGTGAGAAGTGAAGAGAAGAAGGGAGACAAGAACAGACGAGGGAGAAGGTGTAAGAAGAGAATAGCAGGGAAGTGAAGTGCAGTGTAACAGCTCTCATCTATAATGTACGGTACAAGCTGTCTGCTGCTCACCTCACGTTTACTGTGGGTTTTGATCTGACCGACCCTGCTGCTGCTCTGCATCTGATAGAGTCTGCCTCATGTAAATTACCCCGACCCCGTGCCACCTCTCCTTTAATTCCCCACCACCAGCGCTGGTGAACACACTTTTAAACACCACAATGAACTGCTGCTCACCGCGAGCGTGCGCTGTGCGGGCCCGGTAACCAATCAGATGCCACTCTTGCCAGTTCAACACCAATCACAAACACATGCTAGCTGAAAATAATACATACTAACATCACCAGTTAGCTACCCCCCTCGCTGCGCGCCATGAGATCCAGGACCATACACCAGCTTCAGAACAGGGGATTGTCTATGTTTTCAAAAGAGGCACTGACGGGTGGAGATAAATATTCTATAAATGTGACCACGCTGTGAAAACCCGCGTGGGTCATTTACTTGATTTCCATGTGTCTTTGGGATTTTACAACACTTCCTCTCCCCCAAACTCCAAACACACCTGTAGCTCTGTCCACATGGCCATTACACCTTTCCCTCTGTTCTTTACTTCTGCTCACCTGACCACACAACTCCACCCCTCACCTCACTTCCTACGGAGCCACTCCACTTCTTCAGCTGCATTCATAATAATATGTTTTTATAAATTCAACATTTATTTACAGAAAGATTTGTTCCTGAGTGCTGAGGAGCTTATGCAAATTTTATTACATGCATGTTTGACAAACACATAAGCTTATTGAGTTTTCTACACCGTTGTATAATATTAAACTATTAAAATGTCTTTCTCAAGAACAAATTTAAGCAAAAACCATAAGAAAATATTGGTGAACACTGGTCTCATGATCAGAAAGTCGCCAGGTCAAGTCCCGGACCAGGGAAGGTACCTGAGGTACTCGTGAGCAAGTTACTGTCCCCAAGCACTGCTGCCAAAAAGCTGTTCACTGCTCCTTCACGGATGGGTGAAATGCAGAGGTCATGTTTGATTGGAGTGCACTGTGGGCTGTGCTGTGTTCACATACTTTAAATACTGCAGAACTGCCAGCGACCTCAAATCTAGTCACACGTAAATGGTGCTAAAATTGCCATCTTATAAGCAAGTGTCATAATTATTGTTGTTATACAGAATGGTGATTGAATTTATTTCCGTATGTATGATCATGTTTATTCCAAGCAAACACAAACGTATCTTCTGCCAGACCTTTATTTCTATTGTGGGTTTGAAAGCAACACGCAGAACACACACATTTAGCCCGGCCGCTAATCAGTTCGCCCACACAGGAATAATAACCAAAGCTGCTCGGCGACTCCATTTGCCATCTGCGACTGCCGTAATTTGACACATGCGCAGACGGAAAGCCTTTTCAGTGTGTAATTTTCCCTTCAGCTGGATCCCTGCGAGTCGTTTTTCCCCTCGTTTGGCCGCCAGTGCTGACGGATGCTTCGTCTCCCGCTTTCTGGCAGCCTAATTTTCCCTGTTTGACGCCATGGCAGTTAAAGGGAGATCTCTGTGCTGCCGAAGGTGCATCAAAGCCCATAATTAGCTCCAGGTGAGCGTCTCGAATGCTGAATCGACGCTCAACTGGCTGCCGGGATGAGTCGCAGTTCCGAATGCTGATGATACAAACTCCTGCCAAAAGGAGGATTATTATTTTTCCTGAAACCATAACCAAGGGTCGTTTTTATGTGCAGTTCTTTTAAAAAGAAACTGGACTCAGTCCTCTTACAGTGGCACCAAACGCGGACCAAAAGAAGAGGAACTCGGTTCTTCACAATCATTACCTTTTAGGCAAGTAAAATCTTTTAAATCCCCTTTCAAATGTAAATGAAAGAAGAACCAAGATCCTGTTCTGTTGGTCCTCATTTATATGATCTCACAATGCAAAGGCAAGAAGAACCGAGTTCCTCTTCTGTGGGTCCACGTTTTGGTCGAGTCCTTTTTAAAATCAACTCAACAATGCAAAAGCAGGGAGAACCGAGGTCCTCTTTTGTTGGTCTACTTTGGTCCTCTTTGATAAAACTCGCAATGTGAATGAGAGAAGAAGTTCCTCTTCTGGACTATCAGGCTGCAAAATTGCATCTTCCAACTCAAACTGTCCTGTCATGCTGCAGTGGTGCAGAGGTCAAGAGAGTTACCGCTTGCTTATAGTTTATTTAAAAGGTGGAAAAAAGTACTGCTCAGAGATCATTAACAATAAAACAGCAGGAACATAATCTCAGATTAAGTAACCCTAGCTTTTCCGTTGTTTATGATGTGCCTGTGTCTGATGTGAGCAAATTTAAAAGGGAAACAAGGGAATAAACATGACTTGTTTTTCAGTACATTCATTACCTGCTGCTTCTGAAAATGTCTGACCACACTCTGCCTACACTCCGTAACAATGTTTTTCACAATATTCTAATTTTCTGAGAACATTATCCAGTCCACATTTACGTCATTTAGCAGATGCTCTTATCCAGAGTGACTTACATTTTCCTAATTACAGGGACACTCTCCATGCAGCTACTTGAGGTTTAAGGTTAAGGGTGTTGCTCAGGGACACAGTGCCAAAAGTACTGGTAGTAGGATTCAAACCCACAATCTCCCGGTCCAGAGTGGAGTTTCCGGACCACTAGACCACCACCACACCATCAGTCCAGTTTAAGCTGTGGTTTGGGAACTGGGGAATGCTCATCATGCAGCAGAGTGAGTCAACTCAGTGCAGGACTGTGCTGGTTTTTCAGCGAGACTCCCGCATTGTGATTGTGGTTTATGTGGTATTCATACGAGCTGACAGCGCTGAACATCACCACTCAAACAAACAAATCAATTATTTACCGCGGTGTGTGTTTTAACATAACAGCAACTTCACGTTGCTGACAAGGTGACTTTGACTTGAGAGCGAGGACATCAACAGCACCAGATGCCGTTCATACAGTCAGAAAAACACACATTTATTACAGGTGTCTTTTAGAAACTGAAAACACACACATTCACACACACAGACACATACACATACACATACACCTGCTGAACTCTACAAATAGCAGATCATGATCACTTATGACAGATGTCACAGCAACACACACACATATGATGGTAATTACCCACTGATTCGCACAGATGTTGAACCATACGCTACGTGCTGCCTTATTAATGTCACATTCAGAGACGCTACAATTATTGTTCTAAAAGAATACACACACACGCATACATGCACACACTCACTCTCTCTCTCACACACACACACACACACACACACACACACACACACACACACACACACACACACACACACACACAAACACACAGTCTTGTATTACTATCTTTGTGAGGTCTTTCCATAGACTCCCATAATGACTAGATGTATATAATTTTACACCTACACCTAATCCTAACCCTAACCTTAACCTCAGTAACCAAAAGCACATCTTTTACCTCTTTTAGTTTCTCAAGTAAAACAAGCACATTTACTATAAAGTCATTTCTCCTCGTGTGGACCTCTCAAATGTCCCCACAAAGCCCAAAAAAACAGATAAAAGTGATTTTAGGGACAAAAAGGTCCCCACAACGCCATAAATACATGAACACACACACACACACACACACACAAACATGCAAACACAAGTGCACACACATACACGTATACATGCACACACACACACACGTGTACACAAACACCCGCATAGGCACACACCCCAATGTTGCCGCACACACACACACACACACACAGCGCTGCTTAAATCCGTTTGATTCCATCAGCTTCTTATAGTTCCATCTGATATTAATATCCTCATGTGGCGTCTAATTAACACAGTGTTCACTAAAGCTGCGGAAGTAAACAAAGAGCATCACATGTGTAGAGGCGTGTGATAACATCTCTCCTCACACGTCATACAGCTCCACTCTCCCTGCTGCAGTCTCACTCCACACGACGAAACGCACAATCCACACACATCCATCTACCACAAGAATTCCACTCTGATCTCCTCCTGACTGTAACCTCTCTCTACCTTTACATTACTGGAATCTATCCATCCATCCATCCATCCGTCCATCTCTCTAGCTATCTATCTCTCTATCTATCTAGTGTCCATCAATCCATCCATCTGCCCGTGCATCCATCCATCTATCTATTCTTCCAGCTATCAACAGTATCTATCCATCCATCCATCCATCTCTCTATCCATCCATCTATCCATCTATCTATCTATCTATCTATCTATCTATCTATCTATCTATCTATCTATCTATCTATCTATCTAGTGTCCATCAATCCATCCATCTGCCCGTGCATCTATCTATCTATCTATACCTCCAGCTATCTACAGTATCTATCCATCCATCTCTCTATCCATCTCTCTATCTCTCTATCTATCTATCTATACCTCCAGCTATCTACAGTATCTATCCATCCATCTCTCTATCCATCTCTCTATCTCTCTATCTATCTATCTATCTATCTATCTATCTATCCATCCATCCATCCATCCATCCATCTATACTTCTGGCTATCTTCAGTATCTATCCATCCATCCATCTCAGAAGAACTCTCAGTCTCCCTCTTCCTCTTTATCTTGCTTTCTTCTCCTCATTGTAACTCTCTCTCTCTCTCTCTCCGCCACTGCCCCAAATTCCAGGTGACCCTGGCGACCTTCTTTCTGCCTCTGGCTAAGACAAAGTCTCAATCTCCATCCGTCACTATTACAGCTCTATTCGTTCGTCCCCGACCCTCTTCTCCTCCGTAATGAGAGTGCAGCCCCGAGCACTCTCTCTCCCTCTCTCTACACTGCTTGACTTCTCAACCGATATGGATTTTTCCAGCGTCGTTACCTCGGTGACATATGAGCTGAGAGACCTGGACGGATATGACTTGGGGTAAAGATATGGGAAAATAATGACACATATCTGAGGAGCTCGACCCACTGGGGTCATGATCCAAAGGCAAAGACATGGACGTTAAAGACATAACCTTCAGCAAACAAGCTGTTTTAATTTACACGTCTTGCAAAAGTCTTGAGCCACCCCACATTTCTTTGGGCCACGTTTTCTTGTGTTAGTCCAGTTTCCTCTTTTATTTTCCAGGACACGACATACACCAACGCTCATTATCTGAGCAGCTTAATCCCCATCGGTGTTGCAGGGACCGGAACCTATCCCAGGACTCGGGACGCAAGGTGAGGACCAACCAGAGGTGTCAAAAGTCCACACATTCTTCACTCAAGTAGAAGTATAGATACATGTGTTTATAAAGACTCTTGTAAAAGTTGAAGCATTGACTCGACTTCTTTAAAAAGGGAAAAGTACCGGCTCTAAAACTGGCTTGAAAAGTATAAAAGTCTGAAGCAGCCTTTAAGGGCAAAGCTGACTGAACAGCATAGAGTATAGAGTGCAAGCAGAGAAAAATAAAGCCACATGAATACATAAAGCTCAAAAAGGCCTGCGATATCCTGGTGAAACTGAAATATGCACACATTCATAGAATGCATGAATCGATTTTGAATCAACAGAGATATAATCACGATTCAATATTTTTTAACACCCCTAGTAGGCAGCTTTTTTGGCAGCATCATGGGAGTGGTGCTTGGGGACGGTACCTTACTCATGGGTACCTCAGTAGTGCTCACCTTTACCAGTCCGGGACTTGATGTGGTCACCTTCTGATCATGTGGTCAACTCTCTGACCGTTAAACTACCAACTGTCCCGAAATTCTCATTAATTGAAAATGATAAGTAGGTTCAAAAGTAATATTTTTTAAACTATTATCAAATAAAAAACATTCTGAAACTGTGAAAATACTGACACTGTGCTAAAAATGAGAGTCCAAAACTATTAAAGTCCTTAACACATAGAAAGTCTGGCTTCTTGGCAGCAAATATGAAGAAACAATGGTGAATCAAAAGTCTGTAACGTAAACACAGAACAGACTTTTGTAATCTGAAAGTCAACTTTGATTTGCTCAGAGTAAAAAGTATTTTTCTTCTTTTATTATATAAGTACAGAGTGAGAAAATGTTACAGCTGCGCGCGGGAAGCTGTCACAAGTCTATAAATGTGGCGTGTTTCTGAAGCTTCTTGAACTTATTAAACTGCTAAATTAATATGCACAATCTAAAATATAGACGTGTCAATCATAACGCAGTTTCCACGGCAGTACAATGTGGTCATGTGTGGTTTATATGGAACGTGACATTTAAATAATTAAAAGCTCTGCAGTTAAACTCACACGCTAACAGAGAAATATCAGAATGGTGTATATTTTAGTGATGCACGCTACGGGAATTACTGGTCGATGCTGATATCTGATATCTTCATACATCTGCCGATACCAATGCCGATAAATGATGAAGGCAGAGTCGAGTTGAGCGTGTTAAGACAAGACCGCACACTCAGAATTTTGGCGCGAAAATAATGCGGTAACTCACATCACCAAGTTTAGCGAGCGTGAAAGCAGAGTGGAGCGAGGGCAGAGCATTTCCAGCGTAGTGCACTACTTTAAGAAAGTCCCTTCCCGCCCTATGTAGTGTACCAAGTCAAATAGGGCGCGTGACTCTTCATGTGCACACACACTGTAGTTCTCATTGTTGTTCTCTGCGGCTCCGTCAGCTGCCCCCAGAGGGAGGGAACTCATTATGGAGATGACGTTTTTCATTTACAGCGTACAAGCGAGATCGGGGTAAACCGCAAATGCTTGGAACTCGACTCGTCCATCTTCGCTCTCTCTCTCTCAGCGGGACGTAATGGAGTGTGTAGTGTCTTCACATCGTACACACTCAACGCTGCTGCTCCAGAATTAAGGGAATTTAGGGGAGTTTCAAGTTAGGATGACTGATGTTCCTACAAATATGGCTGTGCAGATGTTAAATCTTTCGGTGTGAAAACGGTAAAAATGTCACACCTCGGGCGATCCCGGTCACCGGAATTCTAGCCTGGCTTTGCTTTTCGCTTTTTACACTCATTAGGCTGCGTTTCACACTCATTACTTAGTCTCAACCGTCTCTTGTTAATTTGACTCATCCGACGCTTATTGGCTGACACGTTGTGGGAATCCCATTTCACCCCTTAGCCCTACCCCTCTGTTTTGTGCATTCATTTAGGGGATAGGGCGAAGCGCTAACTACCACTTCAAACGGAAATCTTCTGAGGTTCACTCCAAATGGAGGGGTAGGAAATATTTCCCAGAAGGCCCTGCATGATTGCGGAAGCAAAAGAGACTTACAAATGTACGGAATTTCCTCATTAATAAAGAATTTAAGATTAAAACAACCAGTGTATTGTCTAGTGATGATGATGATGATGATGAGGGCCAAGGGGTGAAATGGGATTGACCCGTTTACTCCCTCGTCTCCCATTCATGTTCTCGTTTTATTCAATCGGTTCACTGGTTTAGTTTCCCTCTACACACCTGGTGCACCTTATCGTATTGTTTGTCTGTTACAGAGTGCTATGAATTAACCTCCACAGCCAGACAGATTCGCACTGCTTCCCCCCGAATCCCTGCGTCCGATTAATGACGTCCGGAGGATCTCCTGTCTACCGTTGGGACTGTTTTGCTTTTTCCAAGAAGTGTTTCTTTGAATTTCTGACCAGAGACTTAAAGTTTGTTTTTAAACAGCGTGAGCCTGAGCTGAGTAAATGAAATCGCTCTGTTAACTTGACTTACTGATCAAATCACTTTTACTTGAGATGGTGAGAAAGTGGTGAGACGTCAGGAGAGAAGCAGGACGAGTGAAGGACTGAAAACACACGAAACGAAAAAGAAAGTTACAAACGTTGTGAGGTGAAAAGAAGAGAGAGATGGACAGCACTGGAGACGAGTGTGTGTCCTGGCAGAAGTGCGGGAGGAGAAGACAGACGAGTCTCAGGTGAACACACACACTGTACAGAGGCAGGATTGAAAGCAGATGGACGGATGAGTAAAAGGGAGTGAAGTCTGAAGCGGTGAGCGCTGAGCTGGTCTCTCTTCCTACCTGTCTCACAGAGACGTCCGGTGAAGCCTGATGGACAGACGCAAGTGTTGGGTGAAACACAGGTTCCTCCGCTGCGACAGCCTTCCTCACAAAACGCTGCAGAAACACACACACACACGCAACAGTTCAGAGAAGAGGAGTTTGTTCAAATAAAACATAACTTCTATGAGAAGTATGTAAATTCTATGTAAATTTATATTTACAGAATTGATCAGACTCATTTATCAGACTGCAGCGACTTGGGTTTAAGGGTCTTGCTCAGGGATCAAGTGGCATTAGTGCTGGAGGTAGGATTCAAACCCACACCCTCTTGGTTTAGAGATGAGTATTCGAACCACTAGACCATCACATAATCTTGCCCATGTTGATTATTTTGATTAATCTTAAATTCTGTGCGTTGATGCAGTGCCCCCTTAAAAACCCACTAGTGTGCATGTCGTCACGTGACTCCGGCCCGTAAAGTCTGACTCTACCCCACCGTTTACACATTGCCGGGTATCTGGCAAAGCGATGATATGTCCATGCGTTTTTTGCCTTCAATTTACACGAGAACGGAGGTTTAATTCACTGAAAATGATCATTTCTGAAACCTCCGGCCAAAGTGGAGTTTCAGAGTTTTAAGAGCGCTGCACGGTGTTTGTATGCAGTTGGTTTGGCTCATCGTTATGAATGCTGTAAAGCCAGAGCTAATTTTTACGCTTTTGGTCTGTTTTCATTTGTAAAGGCATGAACGAACCTCGCAGCATGTTTACGCTGGGAAGGCACAGGAAGTCGTGTCATTTGTTGTTTGGCATGCTCGTAATAGCATAATGTGGATTCGTGTAAATGAACGGTTTTTGGAAAACAATCTGGTGTGGATATTATTGAAAACGGAGAGGGGGAAAAGCCGTTTCTGTAAATAGCCGGCTACGTGTAAACGTGTGTACATCTGTTATTTTAACATCACAAAGATATGCACTCTTTCATTAGTAACAATATCTCATCTTTAACAGTTCAGCAGATTTACAGTACAAACCTTATCAGTGAACTATGAGGACAAAAAACACTAACAAATAAACCCAAACCAAAATCATTGCGCATTAGGGCTGGGTATCGTTGCTGATTTCCTGAATCGATTCGATTCCGATTCACAAGGTCATGATCCAATTCAATTCTCGATTCGATTCGATATCGATCTATTTAGAGATTTCTTTGCGTCAATACTAGTTTTGCTTGGTTATAAAATAACTTGTTTTAAAACCGAAGTGTTGCCAAACATCGCCCTTTAGGCCAGACGGTGATTTGAGCGGAGCAGCTTCAGTCATGGCTCTATTTGGTTTGGGTTTTGCCGGTCTCATGTTTTTATAGCTCTCCTTGCGCGGTCGCGAGAAGTAGTGCATAGCCGCAGGAAAACATCGATCCGCCAATTCTGAATCGATATTGTATTTTTCGAACGAAAATCAATATTGATCGGTGAAACGATTTTTTGAACCCAGCCCTATTGCACATTAATCATAACCGAGGTCAAATCTTTGATTAATCATGAGAATGATATTGAGGAAATATCGTCCAGCCATAATGCAGTCTTTCTGTTTCTCTTCAGGGTTGAGATGGTGAAATGAGCTGCTTTTGTGTGAGTGTGAGTGTACTGATTGCTGCCTGACTCAGAGCTCAAATCGGCAGAGAAATCTGACAGATACACAGCAGTCCTTTTCTACACCTTTAATGGACGATGTGGAGGAAGAAATGTCAAAAAATAACCTGTAGCTTTACGGATGAAAAGGAAACACAAAGATGGAGGAAAGTGCTGGAATAAGAGACTGAGCAGTACAAAAAGATCTAGACACACGGCTTTCAACTGTAACCTTTAATAAGGAACAGACTTGAGCAGCTGTGAGCGCACGGTGGAAATGTTTTAAACATGGCATGAAATTACTGATTTATGTCCGATACCGATATTGTGAATTGGATATCTGCCGATACAAATCTGATACAGTCTCTGAGAGAGTACCTTTTTCATGAGTACCTCAGTGGTACCTTAACAGGTTTGGGACTAGAACTTGCGAACTTCCCAGCATCGGGCCGACTTCCTAACCGTTACGCTACCAACTGCCTCTCTTTCTTCAGATTAAAATGTAAGAAAATACTGGTGAGTAAGATAAAGATTTCTACTTTCAAGACCAACTGCACCCAGTTCCCCCATAAACCATCAAACCCCTACTCATTTCTCCACAAACAAATAAAACCGCTTGAAAGATTAAACAAAGTCGGAGATGATTTAGTGAAAACTGGCAAAGCAGCATACGGTTTGGATCTGTGATTTATATCCTTATAGCTTTAAAGCCTCTAAAAACAACAAAACAAGCCTCTAAACGCTCGGCGCAAAGCTGAAAGCCATTAGCGGCGCTCGTTTTTCTCCGGGTCCCAACTTTGAGCACTCGGACGAGGTCTTAATTAGCAGCATGACTGCTTCTGTACTAATAAACCACACACGCTGAAATTAATTACAGTTATATTGACTCAATTTAGCCGCTTCTATAATTATGGTTTTATTACTGCTGGGCTAATGGTCACAGCGTGGGAGATTTCCCAGGAAGCCTGAGCAGACGATTTAGAGCCAACAACCAACACAATCTCACCTGCATTCTTGTTGTTTCTGTGAAAAGATCAAACATTTAATTTACTAAAAATTGTGTATCAACACTAATGACTCTCTATGACTGGTTATATAATAAACTACTGCAGATAAAACTATAATGACATAAAGGCGAAGCTGTAAAAAATACTTCATTAAGTGGATGAAAGACTGATGATCAAACTCTCAGTAATAACATCCTTTATAAACGGCAGTTGATTAATTAAAAAGTCAGCCTGATTAATCACGTGTTTGGGTGTAATTAATCATGAATAATGTGCAGAGACTTGGAGCGTATGTGGGTTAGAGAGTTTGTAGAGATTATTAAGGACATGTTGACGGTGATTTTGAGAGAATTTCATGAGTTTAAAGCGAATTTGTCTGTTGAAAACTGCTGGTTAAAAATATCACCACGAGTCGTCCTCATTAACATCATTCCTGTAGTGGATTTAGTGCAGAGTTCTCCTTTAATGTTAGATGAATGAATATAAGGTGTAGCTGAGTCAAAACTAGGGATGGATGATAAAATTGGATTCATATCGGAATGGGACGATAATTGCTCGGACTGATGCTCAGATTTGAACAATATTTCTGGCCAATGATGGCGCATTTATTCTACATGGGAAAGGTGGCGCTTGTGTCAGGCATGTCCAAAGTCTGGTGGGATTTTATACGGCCCGCGTCTTCTGTCTTAAAATGTATGGTGTTATTTTGTGCCAAAATTCTGAGCACACAGTGGAACGTTCACCAGCAAAATCTTTTGTCTTTACGCTCAACTCTGCCTCCAAGCCCAAAATTTCTTTACTAACTAAGGACATGTCCACACGTACACGGGTGTTTCTGAAAACTGAGGTTGTTCTATGCATTTTGGTCTTTCGTCCACACGTAAATGGTATTTTGGGTCAGTGAAAATTGAGGTTTTTGAAAACTCTGACCAAAGTGGTGATTTCTGAAAACTCAGTTTCTGCATTTAGGTGTGGACAAGAAAAAGGAAGATTTTGTAAAACGGACCGTTTCGCGTCACACTGTGCACCACTCATATGACGTCACAGTATGCGCCGTGTCTACGTTAGGTTATACATCTACAATGCAAGGCATGCTTTTGACAGCGTTTTTTGCGATTGCGTGTGGATGGAGATATTTTTGAAAACATGCTTGTGTGGACGCGATTAAAAAAAAACGAAGACGGAAAATCTCCGTTTTCAGAAATACCTGTGTACGTGTGGACATGGCCTAAATTGTGTGTTTGAGTCACTTAGTGAATGTGAGCTCACACATGGGCTGTGTCCCGAGCTGTATACTACTGCACTTAATAGTATGGTAGGTAAGGTGGAGTTGTAGCTTAAGGGCGCTCTACACACTAGGTAGTGCACATGGATAGTTACACTCGCCCTATTTGACTTGCTACACTACACAGGGTGGCAAGCGACTTTTTCTTAAAATGTTATGCACTACGCTAGAAATGCTCCGCCCTCGCTCTATTCTGCCTTCATGTTTGCTTGAAATGGCAGAGTTATGGCATTATTTTTTTGCAAAAATTCTGAGAGTGCAGTGGAATTTTGCCAAACAAAATATCTTGTCTTTACACACTCGACTCTGCCTTCACCGCATATCGGTATCGGCAGATGTAGGCATGAAAATTTTGGATATCAGCATCATCTAATAATTCCTTTATCGTGCATCACTAGTCAAAACCTTTGAGCAGTACGTGTACGTTCCACACAGAGCAGAAGCAGAACTCCGTCAGCTCTCCGACTTCAAAATAAAGTGTCAGAGTAAAATAAAATTTCCGTTTTTCAGCTGAACACCAGCTCCACTCCTGACTCAGCGTCCCGGCCTCACTTAGCGCTGACTCGTGCCCTCACCGATGCCCCAAACGACATATGGACATAAAATCATTCCTGCGCCGGGTGAAAGGTGATTTGTCCGCTCAAGTTTGCACCAAAACCCATCAAGCTGTAAATCCCTCCTCTTGTCTAACACGGCTTGTCCAATTTCCTGCAACGCTGTTCGCTGCAGAAACACCAATCACAAGTAAACTCACTTTCACACACACACTCACTCCTCACACTCCAACACACAACACTTTACCACCTGAAAACACCAAGGTATGAACATAAAAATACAAATGGGACTGTCAATTACACAGGAAACAAAAACTCATTTTCTTACCCTTGTATTTAAGATAAAATTGTAATTAAATACTGTACAGTACACGGGAACAACCCGCGCCAACACGCCGCAGGGCACAGACACTCACACAATCACACCTTACAGAGGCCAATTTAGAGTCACCAATTAACCTAAATTGCAGGGAGGAAACCGGAGCAGAAACATTTCAGTTTTGCAAAATTTAAATACAAAAAGGTCCTGTGTGGTTTTATTAACACATTGCCTTTTAAACATAACTATGAAAAATAAGTTGACATTGTATAAATTACTGCATTAAATTTACAGTGTAGGCATGGTAAGTTATCACAACAAACAGGTAAATACTTTTCCTCAACGCTATATAAACAAAACACAAGAAATGATCTCTTTGGAAGCAAAATATGAAGAAATGAGAAGTGGCTCAAGACTCTTTTACAGTACTGTATTTAATTACAATTTAAATTTTCATTTACATAATATACGCACAAGTGGCAATAACAGGGGCCAAAGCATACGTTGCAAAAAGCAGCACAATAGCAGCTGATGCAGTAAGCGTCAAAGAAAGCAATGAGTCAGAAGTCAAAATGTGCAAAAAAAAAAAAGCAAAAAAAGGCTCTACTATCACATGAATTTATGCAGCACTTCAGCGCCCCTTAACTTATCATATCATAACTTAGAACAATGAAGTAACATGACAGGAAAAAGAATTAAAAATGTGAACAGAAATTTGCGACTTTATAGTGAAGCTTCTTTTTTGTCATGACAGCTTCAATAAGTTGTGTTTATAAAGAAACTAACCTCTAACAGTGTTCATATAAGAATTGGGTGGTTTTCTATAATTGCATGTAAATTATAAAAGGTCTGTTGTGACATCACAGGAACTTTTTTTGTAGGAGTTAATAATAATAATAACAATGATAATAATAAAGAAACAGAACAATTACAAATGTCCATAAGCACTTTGTGCTTGGACCCCTAACAAGGGTCAGAAAATGAGTTTTTTGTTTTAAACAGTATTGTACAGGAGTAATTTTTGCAAGCACAGCTGGAATTATCTTGCACAGTCTTCAACAAACTCCTTTTGTCGTAACGTGTTTCTCTTCAGTCTATGACATATCAGGCATAATGCAGAACAGAAAGCGTTAAGTGGTTCGTGCTGACACAGTAATCTGTCCTGTAAAGCCACACATCAGAAGAATCCGAAGATCCTTATCCAGAAATAATTGGCAAAACAAGTGTAATTAGGGGACGAGTCTGTGCAGCCGTTCTGTCATGCTGAAACTAAATTAATAAATAACACTGAGCAGTATGACGGGGAGGTTTGTGTCAAAAACAGAAGAAAGTCTTGCTCTTCGGAAGCAAGATCTGAAGTCAAGAGTGCCTCAAGGTACGGTATTTAATGACATTCATCTTTGTAAGAAAATGAGGTTTTTTCCCTCCAACAGTACTGTACATGAATCATTTTTGCAACCACAGCTGGAATTACGAACTTGTGTTAGTCTTTAACTGTCAAATAAAAGCAATAACTCTTTTGTTGTAACAGAAGAAAGAACATGTTTGCGTCTCTACTCCATGACATATGGAAATTAAGTGCCTCAGGCTTCCAGTGGTTTGTGCTGACACAATAATCTGTCCTGTAAAGTCACACATCAGAAGAGGAAGAAGATCCTCAACCACGACTAATTGGCAAAACACGTGTAATTAGGGATGAGCTGCTTTAGCGCTTTGCAAAACTAAATATTAAATTAATAAATAAAATTGTGCTGCATGACGGCGAGGTTTGGGAAGCACGTATGGCGGTAATGAAGGAATTAGCATAAACACGGGCATCGTCTGTAACGGTGACACATCAGAGGGTCATTTACATAATAGCTACGGGGTTTTTCTCCAGCCTCTTCAATTTTCAACACGGATCTTTCCAGACTCTTCATTAGACTCGCTGGACGAGGGGACTTAAGATGGATTTGTATAATAGAAGCCGTTTATCCGTGTCTCTGAGAAGAAACTACTTTTAAAAAGCATCTTTTTAAACTATCACTACAAGCTGCTGCTTTAATATAGTAGTTACTACACCACAAGCTACAGAGATAAAGTAGTAACTACATCCAAGCTGTTACATCCAGTAATACTCAGGATTTGTGCTGTAGAATACTCTTATAGCTAAAGAGAAACAGTATAATGTCAAATCCCAATCCGGTTTGAATGATGTTTTGGGGGTAGAGAGTGTTGTGATGTTCAGCTTGTGTAAGTTACACTTCTGTCTTCTGTAAGTTCTGTTTGTTTGGTCTTTCAGATTCATACATTTGAAATATATCTGCAAGCAGTGATTACGGGGGCCATGCAGTTTGCAGCTTTATCAGTTTTTGATCAATCGAAGTGGACAGATGTTGAAAAATGACACGTTTCATCCTTTTATCTAGGGTGCTACGGTTCAAAACGTATTAGGCAAAACGCAAAATAGCTTATTATAGCGCCACCAACTGGCAGAGTGGTACAATTCTTTTTGCCTGAGTAGTGGGAGGGGTCCCGGACCTACCTGCCAAATTTCTAAGCTGTAGCCCACCCAGAGCCAGATTTCTATGACACTCAGTGTGTGGTGTTGCAGTCCTATGCCAAGCCCACCACATTTATTTGCATATTACAAAAAAATGAAGACCTAAATTAAAAATGTGCTCGATAATAATTAAAGAAGAGTGTCTTGGGATTCAAATGATACCAGTTGCATGCTGATTGGATAAAAATCCAGGGACTAGTTCGCAAAAAATGGGTTTTAATTTTATGCAAATTAGCGACAACTCAAATAGGGCAGAAATAGATGCGATGGGTCTAAAAGATTTGTCTTGACCCAAGGAATAAGATGATATAAGATTTTTGAGAATCAGAGCTACGGTTCAAAAGGCAAAATGCAATTTTTTTTGGAAAAATGCAAAATAGCTTATTTTGGTGCAATTTTTTTGCCTGAGTAGTGGGTGGGGTACCGGACCTACCTGCCAAATTTCAAAGCTGTAGGTCTTACAGTTTTTTCTCCACAACACGTTTTAAGGCAGAAATAAAAAAAAAAAAAATCAGCACGATTCCAATAGGCTTCCACGCAGTGTTCCACTGCATAGCCCCCTAATAAATACGGACCCAGTGGTGGTCATGCTGGAGGTAGGATTTGAACCCACAACCTCTTGGTCCAGACGTGAGTATTCTAACCACTAGACCACCACCACCTAGTGAAAGTACAGTTAGTATTTAGTCGGGTCACTAAGTTTAGTCAGCTTCTCCCCTCAAGCAGTAAACAACGAGTCTGCGTTAAAAAGGGCTGAGCGTTTAGAGAAAGATGAAGCATGAGGTTCTCTAAGACTTAAGGCTGCAATTATAAACTCGTTAAGCTCTCTGCAGACTGATGTTGAATTTGCACCGAGGCTTCAGGCTGACACTGACTCCGTGACATGATAATGTGGGACATCACTTAAAAACTGCCCCTGTAAACACACATCAACTCAACTATTTACGCAGGAACTCGAGACATGTTTGTTTGGGCTGGGATTTATACAGCTGTTCAACTCATTACTCACTCAAGTCAGTTTTACACACAGGTAGACCCGGACTCACGATGGACATGCGTTCTAATGGTCACACCGTAAGCTGAAAATATCGTTGAAACTTGGCTTCCAGCAGGACACATACTTGGGAGTTTGGAAGACATGCTTTTGGGGCAGTTGGTAGTGTAACGGTTACAACATTTACCCTAGGAGGAAGAGGAGGAAAAGAAAAGGGGGTACAAAGAAGAGGACGATCCTCCCTTTCTCTATCTCTTTATCTCTCTTTCTCTCCATCCACACATTCATTATCTGAACCGCTTAATCCCAACTGGGGTCGCGGGAGACCGGAGCCTATCCCGCAAACTTACGGGCGCAAGGCAGGGACCCGCCCTGGGCAGGTGCCAACACACTGCAGGACACACACAATCATACCTAACAGGGCCAATTTAGAGTCATCAATTAACCTATAATACATGCCTTTGGACTCTGGGAGGAAACTGGAGCACCCGGAGGAAACCCACACGAACACGGGGAGAGCATGCAAACTCCACCTAGACAGACCCTACAGCCGTCCCCGGGGTTCGAACCCAGCACCTTCTCGCTGTGAGGAGGAAGCGCTAACCACTGCGCCACTTCTCTCTCTCTCATATCTCTCCATCTCTTCCCCGTATTCCCCCTCTCTCTCCCTCCTTCCCTCTCATATCCGTCCATCTCTCTCTCGTCCTTGTGCTGTAATTTCCCTGGTGAGCTTTATTCTTCTGAGCAAAGTGAACATTTTCTCCAGCATAAGTATGAACCTGACACACTGATTAGTTCCCTGTGACACACACAAGCTAACACACACACACACACTCATACTTGTGATGTGGCTGGTCAGTGTGCTGACAATAAGTGAACAGACTTTGGGTGAATGCTGACTTTAAAACTCAATCACATACAAAAACCCATCAGACACACACACACACACACACACACAGGAGCTGTCTGCTGCATAATTACGTAACTGTCCTATTTTCCTGCTCTAGAGAGTAAAACTTCATGGAGATAAAACATCAAAACCAGCTCCAAAACCAAAATTAGACCAAAAACACTCCCAAAACTTACAAAGGGACCAGAACTAGTCCCAGCCTGGTGTTTGTGTTGTATATTTTACACACACACTGCACTACAACCACATGTGACCTCTGCATTTGACCCACCTGTGAAGGAGCAGTGGGCAGCTGTTTTTGGCAGCACCTGGGGAGCAGTGCCTGGGGACGGTACCTTGCTCATGAGTACCTTATGGTACCTTTACCGGTCTGGGACTTGAACCGACGACCCTCTGATCACAGGGTCAACTCCCTAACCGCTACACTACCAACTGGCCGTGTATGCAGTTTATACAAAGACATATATGAAGAGAGTGAGATGGCACAATATGTCATGCAGTCCCAGCTCAATGCTAAATTATTCTGGCTCCAGTCTTTCTTTCTTGAACACTGAGTTTGGATCCAACTTGAGTCCCGGATTCTCAATCGAACCGAGCGCTGAGCGGATCGTTACACCTCTAATGACCGCCGCTCTTCAGTTGAAAATCACTGAAAATTGCAGTGCCCGAATCTCCATTAAAGGCCCATTATTCCGTCAGACGAAAGGCCCAAATGAACATTAACATGCTGGAAACGCCGGCTTCATCCCAACAGGACAGGTCAGCAGCGCCACGCGGGATAATGATGCAAAAGTGCCTTTATTCTTTAAATCTTACTTTAGCCCTGAAACCTCTCACATTAACGGGTTTTTGTTATACAAATCAGCCCACAGGAGGGAGCAGTAATGAGATTACACAGCTTTAATCTGCACTCCGCTAAAAAACACAAAGCTGTCGACTTTTACTTTTACAAACCTGACAGCAGAGTTTGGAATTTTCTTGTATTAGGTATGTTACTCTCTGAGGGGAAAAGTGATCCTCAGGGAACACCAATTATCCTGCCCAGAGTTTCCGGACACAGCTCCCCCTGGACTTTACACCCCAGTCATCGGGCACTTCCATGTTCGTCCCTATTTCAAGTAAACGTTGCAGCGTGTTCCTTTGAGATCGAAAGTTTAGCCGACATAAAACAGATTATCTTTACAGTGGAGAGTAATCACATCTTGACATAAGCGGCAGCGTTTGAACTAGTTGGCTTCTCCAACTGCTCCAGATACACCACCATTGTTGTTAGCGTGTTCTTGACGGTCTACGAGTGTCTGCTAAACACAGTGAGGCAGCACAGCGTCAGTAGAAACATCAGGTTAAAAAATTTTGCAAGAGGAAGAAAATTGAAGAAATGACTGAATATAGAAGCTGGGTGTGACAGACAGAGAGTAATAATGACATTTCTGCTGCTTTCTACAAGCTAACAACGCCTCAGTACAGTTTGGTAGCAACAGAAACACTCATTAGTGGCTGTTAATTAAAGTTGCTACTTTTATTTGTTAAATTACTGATGAAATATGTTTGGTAACGACCCATTTTATCACATTATAAACAGTATTAGATGTAATTATATTTTGAGTTGGTTCTAAACCAGTACTACATCCAATTAGAATGTATTAGCCTCATCCGTGAAGTTGATTGAGGTGTAAACAGCACTTTATCAGGTATAAATAAGTCATTTAATGAATGAAACCAACCAAGACGTCTGGGTTTCACTCGGCCTTTTTGCTGCATTGATTTATTCTCCTCACTCAACGTGAGATTTGACTATTTTTGAGCGGTAGTCGGGAGACGGTTATGCAATAATTTTTGCTTGTGTGGGAGTAAAAAGTAAAAGAGGTTTCCACTGAAGACGCAGCAGACAGACTCTCCCTCCACTCGGCTGATGATAAACTCATAATTCATGATGCGGTTTCCACTGCAGGCCGTATCAAAATAAACGTCTTATGGCTGCTGCTTCTCTCCTGCGTAAACCTTCATGTCTTCATGACTCGAGATGCAGATTTGATTTGCTCAGGAGTCTCCCGGCCGTTGCGTAACTCCCGGTCTCGCTGTGAGGGTGATGTGAGGTTTTTCAGGCGGGTTTTGGGGAAAGGTGGAGAAAACAAATGTTTGACTAACCAGATGAAGACAGAACGGAGAGAGCCAGAAGCACAACGGCTTAAATATGAATAAAGCAGAGTATTTACACGTCAGGTCTGGAGCCAGAATACACACAGCTGCAGTCCATAAAGGCCTGTTTATGTTGAACGATAAATCACGGGAGCAGCATTAGGTGAATAAGTGAGGGATTATTTGTCATTGTGAACACCAGTGCACCACAGCCATTTGACCCATCCGTGAAGGAGCAGTGGGCAGCTTTTTGGCACTGCCGGGGAAGGAGTGCTTGGGTATGGAACTGTGCTCATGAGTACCTCAGTGGTACCTTTAGCGGTCTGGGACGTAAATCAGCGACCCTCCGATTCCAAGAACAACTCCCTAAATGTTACGCTGCATACTGCACCCAGAAAGCACTGGCTTTCCCTGATCGTGACTCCAACACGGGCCGTGGCAGAGAGACCAGCATGGTCAACAGTTCAAGAGATTATTGCAAAAGAAATGGTGGAATGTTAAAACCCTGTAAATACTTCTGATGGAAGAGGTAGTGTCTTTTCCCTCTCTAATAATGGGACGAGCAGAGAAACTCATCACCTCCTCCAACTTGCAGCTCATCAGCACAGAAGGAAGGAAGGAAGGAACGAAGGGTAAAAGCAAAGCCAGAGTAAAATCAATTCTCATCATCTCCAGGCCAGCTGAGACCGTGTCTGTGTGTGTGTGTGTGTGGATATTGGGCGCGTACCTCTACAGATGGTGCCATTGCCCACGTAGCCCGGCTTGCAGGTGCACAGGTGTCCGTGGACGGTGTTGGTGCAGATGGCGTTCTCATCACACCAGCTCGGCCCGCTGGCACACTCGTCATGCTCTGCGGGAGAGAGAGAGTGAGGGTTAGCTAGGGCTGTGGGTGATATCGGGGGTGATGTGTGTGTGAGAGTGTAATTGCATGTGTAAAGTGTGTGTGATGGCGCAAATGTGGGTGTTAATGTTGCAATTCCGCGGTTCGATCCCAACCCAAAGGCAGGTTTATAATAGGAACCTCGGACGTTACTGTTAGATTTCAATAGGCTTCTGCTATTTTATGGAGCCTGTAAAGGGAAAGTGAGAAAAAATAAACTGATGCTCATGAGAATGTACGACAAGTTCACATGAAAGTAACACATGCTCACAAGAAAGTGTCACAAGAAAAAGTATGTATGCTGGCAAGAATGTGAGAAAGTATACTGTGCTGACAAGAAAGTAATACGTGCTCATGGGCCGTACAGCCCAGTGAGAAAGTACTGCATGCTCACAAAATACACTGCCCTCCAAAAGTTTGGAAATGCCCCTGGCAAAGTGGGGTTTTGGACGATATCAGCATAAATCCTCATCATTTTTTGGTGCAAATACATTAAAGTAACTTGACATTATCTTTGGATTCCAGCAATAATCATTTTTATTTTGATTACATTTGCCAGCTGTGATGTCTGGTTACTGGTTTAAACTCGGCCCAGGTTTTTAAAGATTTTTGGGTCAGCACACCTTAATAGCTTCAACAACTGATTGGTTGATTGACCGTTAGGACGCCAAGATTATGCAGAGCTGTAATAGCTGCTAATGGTGGATATTTTGATGAATCCAAAATTGAAGTATTTTCTATGTAAAAAGTGTTTAATAAACTGTTTATGTAATAAAATATGTTTTGGTAGTTTGTGTTGTCCCTTATCAGTGCAACATTATCACACATTAAAAAGGATTCATGGCAGCACTGTCCAATACCCCACTTTGCCAGGCGCGTTTCCGAACTTTTGGAGGGCAGTGTAGATGTGAAGGAAAGTAAATTCTACTGAGGAGAAAGTAAAGCGTGTGCATGATAAATCATGTCACGCTCATGAAAAAGTAACATGTGCTGTGGGTCATAAAACACGTCAAATGATATTTTAGTGGCATCTCATATCGATCGCTGGCTGCTGCTGAATCAAATGGAAGTCGTATCGTAGCAGACTTTCGGACGTCGAATCCTCGTCCACTGTGTCAATATAATACTGCATTGTGATGAAAATGTTTTACATCTTTAGTGTGTGTTAGCACAGAGCCGTGTGTGTGTCAGTATCAATACTGGTCAACGTGTGTGTGTGTGTTTGTCTGTGTAAATCCTGTAGAAAGGATGTGTGTGTGTGTGTGTGTGTGTGGTCAGTGTGCCTCCAGCTCCAATCTCACTGCCATAAATTTTGCAATGACATCTTGAAACAAAGCAATCAATGGCGGATAAGAGCAGCTGACTCCAGTCGTGACCAGAGTCTCTCCGCCCGTCTCCACTTCCCTCCTGCAGTTCCGCCTGGTTCCGCCCGATGTGGCACTACAGAACCCTGACCTGATCTGGACCGTGGTGGAGAACAAGCCAGGAGGAAAAGTGTCCTTTTACTGAATACAATAATATAGTATTCAGACCCCTTCCACTTTTATTGTGTTATTTTGCAGCCTGATGAACAATGTACATTCATCTACACTCTGTACCCAATACTGACAAAGTGGAAACAGAATTTTAGAAATTTTATGTCAACTGCAACTGTGAAGATGCTCCCATGCTGGACAGTGCCCCCCTACCTCCACCTCTCCCCCCGCTCTGCCCGAGGCTGTGGTTTGATGGCCCGAGGCTGGAGCTCTGGGGCACGGAGCTATTAGCATGGACACTGCTCATCAATATGCAAAAGCCCTCTTAATCATGACGAATATATTCTCTCCTTAATTAATGACTCGTGCTTATTGAGCCCTTAAGCTAATTGAGCACATTATTCACCACTTTCTTTCTCCCTCTCAAGGATTTTCCTCCTCGAGGATCGGACGAGGCGATGGGCCAAAACCGCCAAAGAGATTTGGGAAACCTGTAGTGGGAATCAGAGGGTCGGGCGACGGAGTTTCACAGCCGAGATTTAGGAGCTCCGTTCTCCAGATTGGGGAGGTGTTTTAAGCATTTAACCTACGCTGACTTTCACTTTCAGAAGAAAAGATGTCTGCTGTAAACTGCTGATGAATCCGTAGAACGAAATTTTCGATGCTAGTTGGGAAACTAAAAAGGTAGAAAGGAGAAATGATCAAGGCTGTTTCTAGATGTTTCTACTGATTATATTATAACAAGAAAAGCAGTAGCACAGTTCTCCTTGATGAAGACACCTGCTTGTGCCCAAAATAGGGGATGAAAGCCTTAATGGTGGCTCCCCTTGAGGCTATAAAAGGAGAATGAAAGCCGTAATGAGTGGTGGTCCCACCTGGTGGTCAATACAGAGAACTGCAATTTTTTGACCTTACAAAAGGTCAGAAGAAGGGCTATTGACAAGGAACACAATAGTCCTGGTCTGATGTGTGTAAAAGCTGCTTGTGTCCGGTCAGTTTGGGCTCGTCAGTCAGCAGGTGTGGGGGGGTGGAATCCACGCCCTCTACACCTGCACCGTAATTACACATAACGAGAGTCATCACAGCTACAATAACACACAATCTGACCACTGTCCCTGCTGATTTGAGAGGTTTGATGAAGGGTAATTTCCCTTTCTACAGCCCTGCTATTACACCATTTACATTCTGCTGACAAACCGACCACCTGTCCTGCTCTTCACAAATCACAATCCTGTTTCTGCATGAAGAAGTCTCCACAACACACACCAGCGCGTCAGACTGAACTCCGTCTAAAACAGCAGCAGCTCAACTGGGCTCCTGTGATCACAAACGCAACGTTCAACCCCGAATTTCTTCTTAAAAGTGGTTGAATGAGGTGCACTGTCTCATGGTCCATATGGTGACTCTCTGCTGGGTGTCCTGCTGCTGATCGAGGTGTTAATTGGCCACAGCGGAATAGAGCGAGGGCACAAAGTCCGTGTTAAATTGTTCAATTTCACCCCGACACAGACACTCGCGTTTAACACAACACCGGCTTCACTAGCTCTACACTCATTAGTTAGTACTCGCTTGTTAGCAAGGCAAAAATGTGTTTAATTAGTACGCAAACTTAGGAGAAAAGTGCACAAATCACCAGCGTGCTCGTTAAAGCAGAACATTTCCAAAACTCCAGTTCTAATTTGTCTTTTAAACAACGACTCTTGTTCATATTTGGGAGGTGGTGCTAACCCGCTTTGGAACTCTAAAATTCTTATCAAATCTGGAAGACGGTCAGCTGTCTGGAAAAATATCAAATTCCTAATTCCCAAAACCATTCATATCACACTCACTTCAGATTGTTTGTCACATATATAGTTAGATAAGTACAGAACGCTGATTCATTCCAATGTTTTGGTGCTGGGGGGCGGTACCTTACACATGAGTACCTCAGTGGTACCATTACCGGCAAGTTTCTGATCACGAGGCGAACGCACTGATCATTTGCTAATTTATATAATGAATTAATGAACGTGTTAACAGAAATTAATTCAAATTTACAGAACATTTATACCACAGACACTAATAATAGGACAAGCATTGCATGACGCCGTGCTGATAACTCTCCAAGGTTCAGGCTCAAAACCTTACCTCAAATAAGTTGAGGCAGCGACACACCGGCACGCGCTACGCCCCGTTTATAAAAGTCATCTGATTGATATGTGTGAAGCTTGTTGATCAGACTCTCAATGCCAGCTGTTTTTACAGCTCTGACACCCACACCGCTCACAGAAAGCTCTTTTTCACTTTAGCTGCACTCGTCGTTCGGCCGGTGTCTACGTTAGCAGACACAAACACATTGATCTCGGAGGAAACTTTGTTCTTTTATGCTCTATTATGTGCGCTTGCTGCTTGAGGGATCTGGCAACCGCGGCGCCCGTGGCGTGAGAATCTCTGGGAACACGGGCGCGTCCCAAACTGCACACCGGCATGCTAATTAGCGAATCGAAACCCAACAACAAACGCGTTTTAAACTCATTACCTGCAGGAAGAAGTAGAGACGCATCACGATCGCTTTCCACGCACCTCAGATTCACTCACGCCATAATGTGAAACGAAAAACATACATTTACATTCATGGTTAAGGGTCTTGCTCAAGGATGCAGTGGTGGTGGTGCTGGAGGTGGGATTCGAACCCACAGCCTACTGGTCCAGAAGTGAGTATCCTGACCGCTAGACCACCACCTCCCAACAGCAGCTTTCTTGCAGAATCAGAATTAAGTTTATTTGTAAAAACGTTGTCACAGTCTAGGAGTTTGCTTTATATCTCACAATTTGAAAATCCAAAATCCAAGATCTAACAATTTCAGAATTTGATGATCTAAGAATTCTAGAATTAGAGGATCTGAAGTAGCACTGGTCAATGAATATGAACATTAGAGAACTAGTGATTAGTTTGCCGGTCTTACAACGTTCTATAAAAAGCATTTGATGCTGAATTTTTGTCATTGATTATGATTAATTGTTGCAGCTCTAATTTCTAGCCACTGGATGACGGTGTGATTGTAGCTGGACATCAGGGTTCCACTCCTCCACTTTTATGAGTATGATAATGGATATTTTAAGATCTCAGTTTCAGCTCAGATTTCTGCAGTATAAGTGAAGGTGTTGATGAGGAGATGAGTGGGGCTGATGCCCGCCCTGGTGCCCGCCTGACCTGGAGAACTGCCACTCGCCAACACAAATAACACCCTAATATAATTGGACTCAGACATAATTAAACTTCCATTCTAGAGTTGTCTGGGGAAGATGAGCTTTCCCCCTCCAGAGCCGTAACTGCTGAAAATGACATCCACTCATGCCAGCAGAGATGCCAACGCCGCTCAGCACCTGGGCACCATGTTATAAAAGTGTGAAATCGTGATGAGTGACTCCAGCAGCACACACCTAGCCATAGCTACTCACTTTTCTAGTTTTACACCCCAAATCTCTGGCTTTCTGGGTTCAACTCCGCTGGATTAAAACTAAAATAAACTCACTAATACAGCTAGTGTGGAGTTTTGAACATATTTGTGGTGCAACGTGACTACAAGCTGCTTCCTCACTACATTTCTTGTTAACAATTGCTATACAAAGAATCTTAGAATTTGATGATCTAACAATATTAGAATTCCAAGAGCTTAAAATGCAAAGATATAAGAATATAAAAAATTTAAGATCTTAAAAATATGAAGATCTAAGAATATGAAGAATCTTAGAATTTGAAGTTATTACATTTTTTAAACATAAAGATCAGCCAATTTTAGATTTTGAAGACTTAATAATCTTAGAATGTGAATATCTCCAAATCTAAGAATCTCTAATCACTAGCGATGACAGTTTGTCCTTGTTTAAGATTCTCTAAGAAAGCCTGTGATATTCTATGTAAAAGGTCAACGTATATTAAGCGGGTTTTCCACCAGCGGCGCTCTGCATGGCACGTTGGTGAAAGTGAGATCCCATCTGGCCTCGTCTGTATAATTAGCTGAATCTCTTTTTATTGGCGTCTTCGGACAGCAGCATCACCGCGGCGACGAGTGGGAGGCTCGCAATCAGCCGCAGTCTATTTCCATCTCACTCCCACTGCCGTCTCCTTGTAATTATTTTCCCGAAGCCGCCGCTGCCGTCCGTCTGTGTTTTCCTCTAAATGTTTTGCATCACGTCCTCTGCTGAGCGGAAATATCCCGCGACTGTCAGACAGCTGCGCTATTCGGACACAGATGACCAAGTTGCACCTGCCTCGTGAGCCGAACTGCTATACCGGCTCACATTTACGTAACTCTCCAGTATTAAGAGCTCTCAACACTCCACAAGACAGTTTTCCATGTTGCCTTTAATTGCGCCACTTCATGGAACACATGCCCTGCTGCTGAGTTGCCATTTGACACCAAACTCCACTCTCTTCTCTCATCTCCAGCATCAGAAGATTCCCTAAAGCCGAGCTCTCAACCTGAGGTCAGCGTTCAGCCTCTGAGCCGAGAGAGCTTGAGTGACACGCTGCCCTAAAAGGGGCAAGTCTGAGAAAACTGCCCCAACTCCTGACAGGGTCGGTTCAGCCGGAGGCAATAAAGATCCCACTGTGATTCGAGAGAGAATCGGAGGTGCTCAGATTGGCAGGAAACGTCACTACAGAATACAGATTTCAATACAGGCTTTTTAGGTTGAATTTAGTTACTCCCCCACAACACGTACACCGAGCTACACCGAGTGGAACAGAACTCTCCAACCGTTTATTTTGGGAATTTTCCACACAACAATTTGGAGTCATGGATAACTGAAGCTGCGGTAGATGAATCTGCAGATACGAGGTTTTACTGCAGTGTAGTTACAGTTTAATGAACTTCAAATGATGCAAACCATCTGCAAAAATTCCTTCTTTAAAGAAGCCAGACCCTGAAGCCAACAAAACACACACACTTTTAGGGTGCAATCTCAGTGGTTCTCAACCTTTTATACCATCTCAGTGCTACAGCAAGTACAATTCTCCATTAACATCATGCTTACACCAATTTGACAACTAAAAACTACACTTTTCATTAAATGCTAAGCAGCACACCATCCCTCCTTATTGAACAAGTTGTGTGACTTACGCTTCAGCCTGCACTAATGTATGTAGCATCAGCTTTCTGTGACTTACGGTTTAAGCTGCAGTCTGTTCTGTAGGAGAAAAACTGATCAATTATAAGAGTGTTCCACTGCACGTCGTGCTTGGACCCCTAATAATGAAACTTATCTCGCTGAACTCACTCATTTATGTGTTATTCATATACAATATTATTAAAGAGTGCTAAATAGTGCGGGAACCAAAAACCGGATCCGACTCAGAACCGGTTCCAATTGATCAGTTCCATCGTAATTGTACCTCCAACGTTATCAATTCTTCTTAACGGTTCTCTGATTATCAGCACGTTTCCCACTTTTCCCTGAGTTTTGCGTCGCGGTTCATTACGTCACACTCTCTGCGACTTGAGCTTCAACCACGAGGAATCATGAGCATAAATGATATTATTCACGATGTAAACACACACGCTGCGTTTGTTAGCGCTCACGACTCTCACAGGGAAGTCTAACATTCACTAAAACCTTCCATTTCAGTTAAATTTTCCCATTTATTACAGACAAAACTGATATTTTAGCTGATAAATAACAACACCACCCAGCGTTCTACTCACAGTACAGACATTTACTTGATATTTATTTATTCCCGACGCGTGTCCACAGCGCTATTGTGCCACGGCTCTCATATGGAACGCCCTCATGACAAAAATGTACTTTTCTCCCAGAAATGAGTCAAAAATTCACCAAAACTTCAGCATTTCTTCATCTTCCATTAATCAGATAATATTTCTTACATTCTATAATGTTAGAGTAAAAAATAAATACAGAAAAATGCCTGATTTGTCATCAAGTCATTTTATTCTATATGCAGATGGATTCCAAATGGATGAAGAAGTGTTTCCAGCTGCACTAACCTTATTGTTCTTCATAAACTAAACCATAGAATGTCTCTGCAGAATAACTCAATATCAATATGAATGTCTTGATGTTTACAGTCTTGTGCAGACATCACTTTGGGGAAAATAAAATGGTTGCTTTTGGTGCAGAAGACTGTGTAAAACTACTTTTATCGCACTCAAAAAACTACTCAGGAATCGATAAGTGAATTGATAAGGAATTGGACTGATCCACAATGGCATTGGTATTGATAAATCTGATCCATTCCCACCCCTAGTGCTAAAATTCTGAGCTGATGGGGTTAAACGTGGCACACACCGAATAGTCCAGTTAAAATCTCCAGTTTAAAATATGTGTGCAGAAGGTGTTAGACTTCATTAGCCGATGGCCGTTATCTTGTGTAAAGAGCGTCTTTAATGCCTCGCTCCCCAGAGCCGATGTAATTGGTAAGCGATATGACACGTTACTTCCAAACAATGCAGGCAAACAGCATTAAAGTGTCAAGTAAAGCTCACAAACATGCACAACACACACAAAACATATATATAGTAGTAAGGAATATCACTGACTTCTATATTAGAAATGTTAGAAATATGTTTTATGAATAACTTTCCATGTACTATGTAACTAAGATTCCTATCCAATACGTAATGCATCTTAAAACATTATAGTAACAATAGAGAAGTAATATATTGCCTTAAGGTAATGTAATGTATGATGTAAAACGTAAAGAAGTTAGTTTCTGATGAACAATCGATAGAGCTTCGAAACTCAGAGCGTTACAGGATTTTTGACAGGTCATGTAACGCCACGTAAAAGTATCGCCAGTCTGGGTTCCATCTCTTGCTGGTAAACTTTTGGTGTAAAAGTAAAAGAAAAAATGAAAAAGACAATTCCAGACTCAGACTCTTTTTCGTGCGTGTTAACGTGCAAAGACAACTCTAGAGCTCTCAGCAAATGAGACGGCGATGCGCTGCTCTCACACCGTATGTAAATAATACTACACCTAACCCTAAACATAACCCTAACCATAACCTCAGTAACCAAAAGCTAATCTTTCTACACTTTTAGTTCTGCAAATAAACTTGAATTTTTGTAGAAGCAGTTTAAAGAAGTGAGGACCACTAAAAAAGCCCTCACTCCGCTGGTTAAAAAGCTTTTTTGGTTCTCACTAAGTAGCAAGTGCTAGAACACACACACACACACACACACACATACACACACACACACACACACACACACACACACACACACACAGAATGTATATTACTATCTTTGTGAGGTCTTTCATAGAGCTCCACATGACTAAAAGTGCATAATTTTACCTACACTGTCTAACCCTAACCTTAACCTCAGTAACCAAAAGCACATCTTTTACCTCTTTTAGTTTCTCAAATAAAACAAGCACATTTTCTATAAAGTCATTTCTCCTCATGTGGACCTCTCAAATGTCCCCATAAAGCCCAAAAACAGATAAAAGTGATTTTAGGGAGACAAAAAGGTCCCCATAATGCCATAAATACATGAACGTGTTCATTCATCATGTATTGACTCCCATGACTAGATGTAAAACTAAACCTAATCTTAACCTCAGTAAACAAAACTCTTTCATTCTTTTTACTTAAATAAAACGTGGACATTTTCTATAAAATCATTTCTCTTCACAAACCACAATGTCCCCACAAAACATAAAAACTGGTCTTCCCCTTCTTTTAGGGGACAGCCAGGTCCTCACAAACCCCTAAATACATGAACACACACTGACACTCACGCACTCTGGCTCAGCTCTTATTACACAGCCTTCATAAAACTGCCACTTTTACCAATAATAAAGCGTTACAGCAACCTTAGTCAGTTGTCTGGCAGCTCTCTCGCACCCTCTCACAGCTAATTACCACGGCGGTGGTGTTGAGATGCGAGGGTGAGAGGGTGAGAGGTAAGAGGGGTGAGTGTGTAGCTCCTCGTTAGGTTCCAGTGTTAACTTGATGCCTGTAGAGTATGATAATCACAACCTTTTAACATCCACATTCTAGTTTTATGCTTGACTAATTGACCTCATTACGCCCTGATTCTTCACAAATGTCAAGACGAGCCGTTCCTCTCTCACCACTCCATCACACCCAGGATAAAAATTTGGAGAAGAAATTGGAAAAAGTGAGATCCAACCACTGCTCTAGAGATCCGCAAATCAGTTCATGCTGGGCTTTGGGCATATATATGAAGTGCACTTAAAAGTGTTTAACTCAATCCGTGCAGATAGGTTTAATTCAGGTCCAAGATTCAAGATTCAAAGATTCTTTATTTGTCACGATTACCCAAGTTATACTGGGTACAACAAAGCAGTCAAATGTATCTGATCGCTCTTTAACTTGTGCAATAGACAAGGAAGATTCCGCCAATGTTGATTAATTTTCCCCATAAAATTAACGTCAAAGTTAATCCGTTCGACCCTCAAAATACACCAAAAATGTTTCTACATAAGGTTGTGTTTGGCTGAGCTAGTACAAAATAAATCATTTAATTCTGACTATTTCAATTAAAAATAACGTTTGATTGTTGTTTTATTGGATTTTGTTGGAATTTAGTTTGTCTTAAACAGAAATGTACATTTTGTGTATATATGATGATGCCATCGTCTAGTGCTCTTCAGCGTCATCCAGTGAGGCCTTTTTTTAACGGCTCAAGAGCAATTTATAATTGCATTTGCAAATTCTTAATTCTTTAAAGTTAGTCCTTAATAATAATAAAAACAATTCATGGTTTTCTCTGGAATCTGTACTTTCAAAGCCACAACTTATAAATCATATACTGTAAATATCTGGGTTTTATGCTGGACTATAAATTGCATGTTGAGCAATTACTTAATAAACTGAAACTAATTTTACTGTTGAAATAATTCTTGTTTTACAAAAGAAAAAAAGCCGTGTGAATCTACTTTTTCACTGGTTTTTGACTATGGTGATGTATTTTATAGACATACTATGAAGACACAATGGCAAATTTAAAGCCTTAAATTCACTCTTCTCTTCCCCTTTTTCTGGTCAAAAGATTGTAGTGGCTGCGGAAAATAAACCAACAGCACTGATGTTAAAGTTCCACAGCAATCTCTCTCACGCATCTCTCATCTTACTCTTATTATGAAAATCTGTCCGTCTTCCTCTCTCTATCTCTGCTCTTCTCTTTTCTGCAGCTTTAGGCAGGATGTTAGCAAGTGAATGCCCAGTATAATTAAAAAACACTGACAATCAACACAGTGGTTGATGTTTTTAACGCATTTCCACTCTTCCTAATTACTTCATCCAATAATAGCTCCGGTTTCAGCTGTACATTTTGAGATGAAATGTCGGTTACACAAGGTGCAGAAAACTAACAGATAACACGTCCAGACATGTGAGATGTTAAGTGGAAAATACAAACCAGTTTTTATTCTTTTAATTCATCGTTAATTTCGGTTGTGTTCTGTTACTGTCTCTACTGAAATACACACAAAACATTTAGCAAATCAGTCCATTATAATGTTTGAGCTTGTTATGATTGAAACAACACTCTGCAGCGGTCTAGTGGTTAGGACACTCGTCTCTGGATCAACAACAGGTCATGGGTTTGAATCCCACCTTCTACACTCCCATCATTAACACCCTCAACCCCAAGTTGCTCTCATGCAGCGAGTCCCTGAAATTAGGGAAATGAAGTTGCTCTGGATAAGAGTGTATGCTAAATGCCATAAATGTACAGTAAAACTGGAAATTCTTAAGATTGTTACCATGTTGACAACGAACCATCTTGATGTACTAGTGTAATATTTTGAAGGTCACAAAGCGATGAAAAATGTCTATTTGATTATGGCATATGCTGTAATAATAAAGCATATATATCACATAAATGTAGACATGGACGATTCTGTTACAATGGCAGACCGACGATCAATTATAACAGAGATTTTCAACCGACGGCACTGTTACCCCCTAGTGGTCCGCGGCGGCATTGCAGGTGGTCTGTGACATTTTTAAAAACATTTCCAGATGAGTTGTTCATCTTTATGAGTAATTAATCTAATGTTAATATCTAAAAATTAATACAAAAAATACTCCCCGGTGGTGGTGGCCCCAGGGACAGAAGCAGTTGAAAACCCCTTGGATTATATCATAATGACATTGCTCGGTGATTTCTCGACCGGCATAAAAATTCAAGTTAAAAGAACGTTCCTGGTCAATCTGCGTGCAATGTGAAGTAATGCAGAAAAAATGATGACATGCATGAAGATAACGTATCACATCAAATCAAATCACTGACCTAATAATCATAATCAAGTGAAGGTTCACATGTATGTGTACATACTGTATATAGTATGACCTTGTTTAAAACACTGTAATTTTAATTTTCCAAAAACTATTTCAAAATATAATTATTAAAAAAACTAAATCAAAGCATTCCTGAAATGAAAATCATCTTATTCTCTGTTTTTATTTCCCTTAAAATCTATGAATTCCAATTTTAGTCTTCTTTCTCTTTCGGCTTTTCCCTTCAGGGTCGCCACAGCGAATCATCTGTCTCCATTTAGTTCTATCTTCTGCATCCTCTACCCTCACACCAGCTAACTTCGTGTCCTCTTTCGCCACAGCCATAAACTTCTTGGTCTTCCTCTCAACCTCCTGCCTGGCGGCTTCAACCTCAGCATCCTTCTACCTATGTACTCATTGTCTCTCCTCTGGAGCTAGATGTCCAAGCCATCTCAGTCTGGCCTCTCTGACTTTATCTCCAAACATCCTAACATAGAGCTGTCCCTCTGATCCAACTCATTCCTGATCCTATCCATCCTCGTCACTCAAAAGAACCTCCAACATCTTGAGCTCTGCAACCTCCATTTCTGCCTCCGTCCTTTCCTCGTGGCACTGTCTCAAACCACCTGGCATGTAGCTGGTCTCACTACTGTCTTGTGCACACTTTCCTTTTCATCACAATAAACTCTAATTAAATATAGTCAGTATAGCCGGTCAGTATATAATTCTGAATATTATTCTGATATCACAGGTGCAAGGATATGAGATTGTGGTCACATCGCACAGCCCTAAACAGATGAAGTGTTAGATGTGAGATATGTGAACCTCACTGTCCCCCATCACTAGAGCTTCTGCTGAACCAGACAAACCCGACCACATTTCAGCCTTTTAAAAATGTCAAAATTAGACTCTTGTCATGACTTATCAGAGATACGATAACTCAGCTTTAATAAACCATATTACATTGTAAGAATCCACATCCAGTCTACTGTGTCTCATAGCTCCCCCTGCATCAGCCTCCTCTATCAACACCTGCGGCTGTGCTTGAGCCTACTGCCAATTAAAGGTGTTTAACAGGCTTTATGTCCTGTCGCAGTTATTAGAGCCGTAAATGCTGAGCTTTAATTTGCCCGTGCGGATGTAGGCAGTCAGTGGGCAGGACCCGTCCTGGCATTACAAACCATTCTGGCCAATCTTTGCTGATGGGCTTCCCAGACCTCCGCTGCCTGAGTCAAGCTGGCTGAGGACAGCCGAGTTCAACTGGAGATTTTTACTTTATAAGGATGAGAAAATAATGACAAAGTAAAAATGAAAAATGTAAAAACTCAATTGTGATGTATCTGATCAAAATGGGAAAATATCAATTTCAGAGTAAAAACTCAAATATTTTGATTATCAGATGATGGACTAATAATGCCGTTATTATTATTTGAGCGTTATTAACATTTACTTGCACTTATTACTTTCATAATTGCCAGAGTAATGAAAGTGCAAGTAAATATTTCTTTCCCAGAAAGCGCTTCGCAGCACTTCGCGACACGAACCCTGTCTGAAAACTTGAGCTTGGGTTTTGGCTTCTTTATCAATTTTATTCTAGACACAACCGGGCGTTAACATAAAATACTGTCCACTGTATGATGTCTGATCAATATTTTTATTTTGTATCAACACTGCAGGCTCAATGATCATGAAGTCGATGTATCGTTACACCTCTAGAGTGAAGGAAATGTTGCGTGTTTCTACAGTCTGTATAATTACTTACGACAATATTTTCAGTAAATGGTAGACGCTGATGAATAACACTCCCCTAGCAATCAGAAACGTTTCATCTTCTCTATAAAATTACAGTTTCTGTCGAGCTGAATTGATGAATTTGGATTTTCAACAGCGTTTCATCAAACACTCTCAATCAGCCCCATGCTCTTAATTACAGTTCTATGCTTGTGTTGACAGGAACATGATGTAAACTCGACTCTCGAGTTTACAGTAGCTAACACAATTAACACACACTCTTATATTACTATCTCCCATAGACTCCCATAATGTCTAGACGTAAATAACACTACACCTTAACCTCAGCACCCAAAACATAGCTTTTAATTCCTCATCAAACACAAAATAAAGCATGATCAACACACATGTCGCGTCAAATGTTCCTGAAAATACATACTACACAGCACCATGCAGAAACACATCCACTACATATCTAACATAATGAGCTACACTGCACTCCGTACATGTATGAGTGTGTATGTGTGTGTGAGTGTTGTGTAGTGAACTGACCAGTGTGTGTGTTGTGTGTGTAATCAAACAGCTTTTCCAATGTGTGTGTGTGTGTGTGTGTGTGTAGTGAACTGACCAGTGTGTGTTGTGTGTGTGTGTAGTGAACTGACCAGTGTGTGTGTGTTGTGTGTGTGTGTAGTGAACTGACCAGTCTGTGTGTTGTGTGTGTAGTGAAAGGTACCAGTGTGATAACGTGTGTGTGTGAGACACACACCTGTGCAGGAAAGAGAGTAGATCCCAGCGTGTGTATCCGTGCTTTGACAGTCGCCAGCGGTGTCCTCCGGCGTTACACACACCGTGTTGCTCTGGCAATGAATTGCATCTGGGTGGAACACTCATCTATATCTACACACACACACACACACACAACACACTGGTCAGCTCACAAAACAACAGACATTCACAACAGCACACACTGGTCAGCTCACTACACACACACACACACACACACAGATGCAAGCCACACACAACACAACACAACACACACTGGTCAGCTCACTACACACACAGATACAAACACACCACAACACAACACAACACACACTGGTCAGCTCAGCAATCAACACACACAAAGGTGTCAGATCACCACACACTCTCACTCTCACACACACACTCACACAGTCTTGTATTACTATCTTTGTGAGATCCTTCCATGAACTCCATAATATTCTAAAGTATCATTTACAGCTGCACCCTAATCCTAACCCTAACCTTAACCTCAGTAACCAAAAGCACATCTTTTACCTCTTTTAGTTTCTCAAATAAAACAAGAACATTTTCTACAAAGTCATTTCTCCTCATGTGGACCTCTCAAATGTCCACACAAAGCCCAAAAAACAGATAAAAGTGATTTTAGGAACCAAAAGGACCTCTAATGCCATAATACGCAGGCACAAACTACACACAGTTTTGTTTCACTCTCTCTCGCTCTACCCTCTCTCTCTTTCTCTTAGTGTAACCTTTAAATGCATGAAGCATAAATGAAGTAGCTTTGTCCCCGATCACTTCTACATTATACTTACCAAATGTCATCCGTAAAATCCATAACACCTCTCTCTTTCTCTCTCCATCCTCTCCTGAACCAGATGGCCTCACGCCCGGCTTCACCCATGAGAACGACAGTAAGAAAATGACAAGAGAGTGTGTATTCGGGAGGCGTAAAGGCCATCGTCCAGGCTTTTAAATCCTGCGCTCGTCTCGTCCCGACTTCGGCTCAGCGCTGATACTGGCGTGAAAAATAAAGTCAGCGGGAAAAAAGGAGAGAGAAAGAATGAGTCGGAGATGCTCCACCATTAAAAATCCCTCCAGCAGCAGCAGCAGCGGTGAGTGAATGGAGACAGAACTCACCACTTTCGAGAGTGCCCTTGAAAACAGCGAGGTTGGAAGCCGTACTGCTATATCAAAGCAGCAATAAGAATATCACATCTCCAACACGGTGAGATTACTAGCGCTGTGTGTGTGTGTGAGTGTGTGAGAATGTGTGTGTGGAAGTAGCCCATATATATATATAATTTTCTTATATATATATACTATAGTTTTTCTTTTTTTGTATATTTTGTTCATACACTAATATATATTTATATGTAAATAAAAGATGTAACTGTACAAATACACTGTTTTACAATGTGTTTTTTTTTGCACTTTGGACTAAATTATGATTTTACAATGTCATAGAACTTATGATTATTTTTCAGAAATGTTGACGTTTTCTCACAACTATATGACATTTCTTTAAAAATAGCTACTTTTTGCCAATTTACATTACAAGTTAATAAATAAGCTCTCATCAATTTTGACCCTTTTCTTGGAATTGCAGCTTTAATATATATATGCACCTATTTATTTAAATCTCGTATAGTGCGTGTTGACTTCCCTTTGCGGACTCCCTCCTCCTGCTCGTGTGGATTTCTCCTAGCGTCATAAATCTTAAGCTGTGTTTCCAGCCAAACTCCGCTTCATCCCCCAATGTCCGCACTGTGGGGCAGCAAAGGGCGATGTGGCGATCATATGTCGCCCCACACACAAAGCACACCCCTACAGCAGGGAGCACTCACAGCCCTGTGCGAACACCCAGGAAGCATAAGCAGCATAGAAGGATTCCATGTTCCCAATATTTAGTGTTTTTATGGTCGTCGGCATTGAGTGGTTTTTGTTTAAGCAGATATAGCGACAGAACTGAAAATGAATGAAAAAATGTAATTATTTGTTTAAACATAATCACAACACCTAGCCATGATCCATACATAATACAGGTAGATATCTATATGTATATTTTTAAATAAATATTGAAATCGTACAGTGCACAGGAGTAAACAAGCGTGTCCCTGGTTTCACGTTGCCATAACACTGCCAAAATCTACAAAAATTCTGTACGATGGCAGTGTGGCACCCTGTGCTCTCCCTTATGTAAGTTCCAATTCACAAAGGCTGTTTGTTGTCCATAACCTTCATTTAGTTCATCAGCTTCGCCAAAAAACAGTGCATCTGTGGGCGTTCACTGCGGATTCTCACAATGAAATAAGGCAGCTGTCTTTGAAGGACACCTGAAAGAACAACGCACCATGCACTCCACTGCTGGAAACCAACTCAACACCCAGATTTAGTAACAAACAGGGCTGTGAAGCAACACTGAGGTCGAAATCCCAATACCATTTCCAAGAGTGATTATTTGTCATTGGAACACACCACAACACACAGTGTGGCACAACCACATGTGATCTCATTTGACCCATCCGTGAAGTAGCAGTGGGCAGCCGACATGAGCAGCGCCCAGAGAACAGTGCTTGAGGACAGTACCTTGCTCATGAGTACCTCAGTGGTACCTTTACTGGTTCGGGATTCAAGCTGGCAACCTTCTGATCACGGGGTGAGACCCACTAATCGTTACACTACCAACTGCCACAAAATGTGAGCTCTGCACTTGACCCATCTGTTAAGGAGCAGTGGGCAGCTCTATCAGTGCTTGGGGAGCAGTACTTGAGGGCCGGTTCCTTCGCAGTACCCTAATACTTAACTCCTAACAGTTACACTACCGCCTTTTCACATTTTGGGCCGTTCTCTGCAGAGTCGGGACACTGTGCTCTACAGCCCTTAAGACAGGGATTTCAGATGCTGACTTTGTATCTAGGGAAAGTGAATATGACCAGAATTCTTCTGCAAACTAAGAAACATGAAAACTGAAAATGTGGCTGCAGGGTAGAGGGAGGGTCGTAAATGTTCCACAGCTTCATAAATACACATACAGAAAAATACAAATCCCAAGGAATTTCACATTTCGTTGTGATGCGGCGTGTCATGTTTACAATGACAAATAATCCGTCCTTTTCATTTGTCACTTTCTATCTCATTTGTGACCCGATCTGCGTAATGTGAGTCAGAGAAGTCGGTGTTCTATTTATTTAGATCTCGGGCGATTATGTTGAAAACATCAAAAATATTGAGTTTTTTCTTTTTGGAGACAGATTAATTTTGAGGCACTGCTTTCATATAAGACCAAAAAAAATCGATGTTTGATGTTTATCATATGTCGGTATATCTAAATAAATAAACGCTTGGCTCTGACAGAATAAGTCTCTTATGGCTATTTGCGACACTTGGCAGTTAGTGAGTGTAATGGTTAGGGAGTTACGTAATCTAAAATTAGATGGGTTCAAATCCCAGACCAGTGAAGGGTTACCAGTGAGGGTACTCATGAAACGGAAATGCCGTCCCAAGCTTGCTGCTACCTGGGCGCTGATAGAGCTGCCACTGCTCCCTTCACAGATGGAGTCAAATGCAGAGTCTGTTGGTTCGCGGTGCTGCACTGTGAGGTTGTGGTGTGTTCACAATGACAAACAATCCTTACTTGTGTAGATTACAACTTGTGAGCAACAGTACAGGGGAGTGAGAGTGCCATTATGAAATGTGGAAACTGCATTCCAACTGATATCTGATTAGCAGTGTTCATTCCTATTAAAGACTACAACCCTAACCCCTTGTGGCTCTGTTTTGAAGGTCACTTCCAAAACAAGGGCACTCTAAATTTAAGACTGGGGCTAGAGGCGGAGTGGGACCCGGGCCTGCGTGTGTGTTGGGAAGTTTATATGCTGTGTCAGGCCAAAACAACAACAGAGCACACCTCTTGGCTTGGCTTGAGTCTCCGCGTCACTTACCTGCAACCTCGTTCTTCAGAGTGCAGGTGTGACGAGTCTGGAAAGATGAGAATGCAGGAAATCATTAAATTACTGGCAGCTTCCAGCCATCGTACCTTTGGAGAGAGGCGCCAGACCCCGTTCGAAATAACTCCGAACTAGGAGCTTGCCATGTGGTCTAGATCTCACCACCACGGATACTCTTTAGCTTTTAAGGAGCTCTTTAAGATTTTAAGGTTCTCTTGTTCATTGTTTCATACTGGGTCTGATCTCAAACTCATGTACAGTAACACCTCGCCTTGCCAGTGTTAACAGGTTTTCAGAACAAGTTGAAAAATTATTAAACTCAAATAAATTGCTTTAAAATACTCTAAATAGGCGACTTAACCCTTATACATACAAGTCGTTTATATACGAGTCGACTAGACGTTTGATGAGGCAGCGGAGGAACACAGGTTTCCAACAATGAGCAACTTTTATTAAAGTTGTCCATAATATTAACAGTCAACACGACATGACATGGTCTTGTGTTTAAATTCCCCTCATACGCCAACGTTCCCGCCCTTTTGTAAGTGACTAATAATTGGTTAAGTCAAGAATGCAGCATGTCAAGTAAATAAGCCAATCAGAGCCAGAGCTTGCACTGTGTACTGGCCTTTTTACACAGAAGAGGAAAAACTCAAGACTTACAATGGAAAAGCTTCTGAATTGGTCGACACTTGTGCCTCTGGCGTCGGCAAAGTCGACAAATTAACTTTTCTGTTATTTATACGATATATTATACAAAAAATATATACATTTTCTGACCATTTTATGTATTGTATTTCATTTATGATATAATAACCTTGCTATTGATTACAAACACTTTTTTTAAACAGCATAAGCTGAATAACATGACTCAGTGGTTTTTATAGAATAATGTTTTCCTTTATTATTTTAAAATTACTTTCCTTTTTAGGATAAGTAGCAACTTATGGTTGATGTATCGCTTGTACAGCTTTTCTAAACATGCATTTTTCTCACTAAACTACAATTGCAGAAATGAGCAAATAACCCAAGGTCCTTCTGGTGCAACATGAGACACCATCCGTTCTTCTACTACATAAAATCAGCTCTGCAGAATATATGTATACAGCGCCGCATTAAAATAATAAATGTACTGCTGTCAGCGGTTTAAGAAGCAGAATCCGTCTACATCGCCCATGCTAGAAGCTACATACACTTTAATTCACTTTGCAGAGTCAACATTTATGTTTTCAATAAGTCAAATCTGTGACACACTGCTTATATATATAGTATATACCGTTGCCTGTGCCGGGAGACATGGCCTAAAAAATAACATCATAATATTTTAAGCTTCCATCCGCGATACCGCGATACATATATATCTCCATTTATTCTCTCTCTCAATATATTTCCCACAATCGGAGACACGTCACAATAATGCGATGGACATGCGTCCGGAATAAAACAGAGTAAACAGTTGTATTGCGAGTGGAACGCTGGTTGTTGTTATTTATCAGCTAAATATGTGTTTCATCCGTAATATAAAAAGGAAGATTTGACTGAACTGGAGTGTTTTTGGGAGTGTGATGGCGTTCCACTTGAGAGTTGCAAGCGCTCACACACACACACACACACAGCACTTTTACATCATGAAGAGCGTCATTTATGCACTTTTACAACATTTGCTTGTGTTTTTGTGAACGGAATAACAGAAGCAGCTGTGTTTATCTTCACAACCAAGTCGTCCGCCTCCATCTCAATTAATGTCTCTGGAAAAGCTGTGGATATTCACTTCTCTCTTTGCACACTCACTTCCCTCCACTTCCACTAAAAATCCCCACGGGCACTACGAGAGTGTTCTGGATGGGTGAGGGAGTGAGCTGTCTGCTTTGAGAGTGCAGGAAGCGTGCTATCCGTTCTTTTAATGCGTGAAAGTTTTGCTCGATGTTCTATATGTGACCCGATCTGCCGTGTGGAGTCGGAGAGTCGGCATTGTATTTATTTAGATCTCACGGGCGATTATGTTGACAAACATCAAAAATACCGATTTTTCTTATATAAAAGAAAAGGTCTTCGAAATTAATCTGGTCTCCAAAAAAGAAAAATCGCTATTTTTGTGATGTTTTACAACATAATCGGGCGTATCTAAATAAATAGAAGCGCCGACTTCCGACTCATTCTGGCTTAGATCGGGTCACATATAGTCATTTACTACATCACATGGTGGAACAAGCCGGGATCCATGCAGTATATTTCATATTTCACCCACCCCTACCGTTGCCCATAACTAAAATGTTCAAAACTAACAGATTTTTTCAGAATTCAGAGCGGTTGCAGGGTGCAGGTGAGGACGAGTGCAGGGGCTGAACACAGGGAACTCACTGCGCTGCCTGTAGAAGCGTCGGCCACGCTGGGGGAGAGGAGGGACGCCTGACCCCCTTCGAAAATAACACAGAGTGACGATTTATGCATCCCCACGCTACACAAGAGGCCAGACCCAGACAGAGCTGACCCCAAATACCGCCATCCAAACTCTTTTCTAGTCCATGATGTTGGGAGTTTAGGTCAGTGTCTGTGGAGAACTTAAAAGCTGTGAGCTTCCACCGCGAGCTGCTGCTGCTAGACATTTTCAATTAACACAAGTCTAGCGTTTCTGAAGCTCTCCACTTTCGGACATCGCAGGTGGTTTACAGATTTGTCGATAGCTAGACAAGACATTTATGGACTAAAAAAACAGAGAGGAGGCAAAATGTGGTAAACACAACCCTGTCCCAACTTTAGTGAAATATGTTGCTGCCATCAATTAAAATGGTACATCACAGTGCACTCTCAGCAGCTGCCAGATGGAGTTGGAGGATGGAAGGGCTAAAAAAGGCCTAAAACACTTACATTTAAAAATGTTTCAAAAAGGCACAACAACCCCAAAAGTGACCTGTAAAATCCTGGAGGGACTGAGTTAACTACCTTTACTCATAAGTAGCTAGCTGCTGGAAACGCTTCCGTATGACAGTAGGTTCCTCAACTGCCGCGCCGTAACTCGCCACCGTCAACTCTCTAATTTGTAATCAGCAGCTGCCATAAAGGTTCCGTTTGTAGGCGACCCGGCTGCTGATTGAGTTCGGAGGTGATGGAGGACCTTGAACTTCATAGCGTAAATATGCATTAAGAAGCGCCCACCAGGTGCCTGCGGTCGCGACCTAAATCGAACGCTGCTGCTGAGCGATTTCGTGCAGGCGACCGAGCATCGATTACAGTTCAGCAGAAGCGATGATTGTGTAGAGCAGCTGAGCTCGCTTACACACCAACAAAACCAACTCAGAGCATGGAATAAACGAACACAAAACACGGAGGTAAAAAACCATTAACCTACCGTCAGCCGGGTTTAAAACGCATCCGTCCTCGCCTGTTAAAGCGTCCACACCGACATTCAGGTCCTATATAGATGCTATGTAGCTTTAATTCGCTTTGAGCAAGTCAACATTTAGGTTTTTGATAATGAAAACTGTAATACTCTCTAGGTTGTAGGTATATATACAGTACTGTGCGAAAGTTTTAGGCAGGTGTGAAAAAATGCTGTAAACAAAAGGAAATAACAGAAATATAAATAATCATTGTTTATTTTATCAATTTTACAAAATAAAGTGAACAAAGAAAAAATCTAAAATCAAATCAATATTTGGTGTTACTACCTTTGCCTTCAAACCAGCATCAATTCTTATAGGTACCTCTTGCACAAAGTCAGGGGTTTTTGTGGGATTATAGTCATTATATTATTTTGCAGGATTATAGTCATTATATTATTTTGTAGGATTATAGTCATTATATTATTTTGTGGGATTATAGTCATTATATTATTTTGGCAGGATTATGGGATTATAGATCTGTGGTTAGTTCTCCAAGATGTTTGGAACAACCTACCAGCGAGTTCCTTCAAAAACTGTGTGCAAGTGTACCTAGAAGAACTGATGCTGTTTGAGGCAAGGCTGGTCACACCAAATATTGATTTGATTTAGATTTCTCTTTGTTCATTCACTGCATTTTTGTTGATTGATGAAATAAATGATTAACACTTCCATTTTTGAAAGCATTCTTTGTTTACAACATTTTTTTACCTGCCTAAAACTTTTTGCACAGTACTGTATATTAATGAGATTAAGGTACTAAGCCAGCACAACTTTGGCAAATGTTGAGTGATCTGCAAAATTCTTTTATTCAAAAGTAAGTTTGTAATAAAGTGATTATTAAATTGGCGTTTCTGTCCAATCGCTTAAGCGTGTTAGGCTATTATTACCGTCTATGAGCTCCACACTAAACTGAAACAGTCTGCTGTAAAAGCACCTCTCAGATTAGGCATTTTCACCTGCTTCTTACTCCTCTATTTCAGTCCCTCTCAGAACAGGCTGTTTCTCATTAGTATTCCTAAATGCAAATGAGCTCTAGCAACTACTATACTAACAGCAGCTTGTAGTGGAGCTTAGATAGTATAAATCACAAGCAGCCTGTAACCTGAATAGCTATCATTTAAAAGTAGCTTCACGAACACTGGTTGCAATTTCTTGAAGCTTTTTAAAATGCAAAATCATTAAACCCTGAGCATAGAGACTTGGTAAAGAACTTGAGGTTTGTGAGGACATTTGGGGTTTGTGAGGACACTCTTATCAAAGTCCAGTGTAAATACACTTTGGAGAGCACACTGTAGACTTCTAGAAATGAGGTGTGTAACCAATGTAAACATCCGAACATGACTTCGTCCTCATATTCCGTCTCATAACTCAGCACGCGCTCCGGGGAAGGAGAGTGTACATTTTCCCAAACCTTCAGCCCTCCCGGTCGGAGATACAGGAAATTATTAGCCGTCGTATTTCTTCGCTCACATTCATACGGACGCGAAGCTTCGGTACGAGCCGAAAACGCGGCTTTATCTCTAATGTAAGCGCCTTTCTAGACATGAAAAATGTCAGCGGCAGCAGCAGATGTTGGAGCGCGATAGTAGTCAAGTTAAACAGCGCTGCAAACTCCTCCTTCCACATGATGGATGAAATGAGGAAATGGAAATATGTCGCCCTTGGCGAGCAGTGTGGGCGCCCGTTTGAATTCTGACTCGGCAACTGAACACGTGGAGTTCGAGGAGTAAGCAGGAGGCAGCTAATGCGCCAGGCCGTGTCGGAGCGGCGCCAGGACCGACTCTTTACCTAAAGCAAGATTATTCATGTTTGAGTTTAGAGTCTCCCAGTAAAAGAAAAAAGCCGAGCGGAGAGATTCGAAGATTTGCTGCGAGACTCCTGACACAGCGAGAACAGCAGAGCGACTTCCATTATTCTGCATACAACACTGCAGATTTCGCTGGAGAGATCGAATTGAATTCCCAGCTATAGGAAATGAAGCAGCAAGGAAAAATAGTGCTGGAAGCGACTGAGATAAAAACAAAGAGCCGAAAACTCAAGCGCGTTGCTGTTTACAGCCTGGACATAAGGAGGACGGAAAAATCATTTCTCCCTTCAAACTTACAACCTTTTGGGCTTATTCTAGTGTGTGTGTAGAAGTTAACCATATTTTATCTTGCGTTCGGGACGTCCTGTACTACTCAAATTTGTCTTAGTTTGATGTGCAAATGCTGACACTGATTATGGATTGTTAACTAGCAATAAAATCGGTATTGATATAAACCATTAAAACCAATATGACCCCATGTCCTCATAGAGGCCGGTCTCACAAACCTAGCGTCCCCACAAACCATAACACGGACAAAATCATAGCACCATATTTTCCAAACACTAAATACATATGCGTACACACACGTTCCTCAGATCCCTCTTCATAAAACTTTCCCTCTAATTACACACCTAATTAATCAGCTCCTCTGATCACATCTGTTCACACACACACACACACACATTACATTGCAGCTCTTATCCTATAGCGACTTACATTTTTCAGGGCGGCTCCCTGAAGAGCAACTTAGGGGTTAAGGGGTCTTTGCTCAAGGACTAATGTTGGTAACACCAGAGGTGGGATTCAAACCCGCAACCTCTTGGACCAAGGGAAGTGTCCTGCCACTAGACCACCAACACCCCACACACATCTCACAGCTCCATTCTCCTCCACCATTCCTCTCTCTCTCTCATCCATGTAATTCTGTGTATCCTTGTCCCTGTTCTAATGCAATTTTATATTTCCTTTTAAAATACACTTCATTAGAGCATATGTGCTTACACACCTGCACACACACACATAATTGACATGAACCTGGAGCGCTCTCACAGCGTCTGACATTCATAACCGAATGAAGGACAGTAATGGAAAAAGGCAAGAGAGAGACAGCACACACACACACACACACACACTCGTCAGCATTAACCCCTGCTGACCCTGCTGCTGTCCAAACAGACAGAAACGAGCTGAACCCTAAAACAGGCTGGACGGCTGATAGCTCCACATTTCAAACCACAATTAAAAGTGAGAACACCGCAGTTTTATTCAACAATGAGCTGCTGCGAGGCAACAACCTGCACAAAATAAATCGCATGAAAGCTTGATATGAGTTGGAAAAATTGGGAAACAGCTCCTGAGCCTCAACTGCCGAAAGAAATTATTTAAAAATGTCAACCAAAAACCAGAGCCGAGGCTCATTACAGCTGCAGCTCATCACACCTCACCTCCACAGCATCCTCCCTCTAATCTGCGTCATGACCAGCATTATCCTAACCACGATTACTGCTGTGGCCGTTCCTCATTCTGGACCAAAATTGACATTGCAATATTTTAAATGCCATTTTTAAGTAATGATCCCAGCTGCAGGGGCAGATTTTTGAGACTGGTTAAATATGGCAAAATATTGCCAAGTTGAGTCATTCGCTTCTGGTACAGGAACTTGTGCCAAATGATATTTTGATTCAAGTGAAAGTTAGTCACAAATACTGGAGATCTTGCTTTGAGATCTCAAGTAGTCGTTTAAAGTGATTGGCTTGTCATTGTGAACACAGCACAACACCACAGTGAGCTGTGACCTCTGCATCCGTGAAGGAACAGTGGGCAGCTTTTTGGGGCATAGTGCTTAGGGATGAGTACCTCGCTCATGAGTACCTCATTGGTACCTTTACTGGTCTGGGATTCGAACCGGTGATCCTCCGTTCACAGGGCCAACTTCCTACACGTTACACTACCTACTGCACCTTCACAAAGTCCACCGATGGACCTCACTAGATATAATACAAGAATGTGTGTGTGTGTGTGTGTGTGAGAATGTGTGTGTGTGTGTGTGAGGCTCTGTGTGTGTGTGTGTGAGAATGTGTGTGTGTGTGTGTGTGTGTGTGTGTGTGTGTGTGTGTGAGAATGTGTGTGTGTGTGTGTGAGAATGTGTGTGTGTGTGTGAGAATGTGTGTGTGTGTGTGTGAGAATGTGTGTGTGTGTGTGGGGAATGTGTGTGTGTGTGTGTGAGAATGTGTGTGTGTGTGTGTGAGAATGTGTGTGTGTGTGTGTGTGGGAATGTGTGTGTGTGTGTGAGATGTGTGTGTGTGTGTGTGAGAGATGTGTGTGTGTGTGTGTGAGAATGTGTGTGTGTGTGTGAGAATGTGTGTGTGTGTGTGTGAGATGTGTGTGTGTGTGTGTGTGAAATGTGTGTGTGTGTGTGAGAATGTGTGTGTGTGTGTGAGAATGTGTGTGTGTGTGTGTGTGTGAATGTGTGTGTGTGTGTGAGAATGTGTGTGTGTGTGTGTGTGAGAATGTGTGTGTACGTGTGTGAGGGAATGTGTGTGTGTGTGTGTGAGGGAATGTGTGTGTGTGTCGCCAGTCTCTGATCCGTTTTATCCAATCCTCACATTCTCCCAGAAGAACAAAGCGCAGGAGGAAAAAGACAGAGACAGATGAAGAAACTCCTCAGGGAGCGGATTTGGGAGGAGAAGAGAGAGAGGCAGGAGGAGGGATGTGGGAGGTGTAATTATGGGATGTGGGAATCTGCATATGAGCTGTTGAATATTTGAGCGTTGCTCAGGATGGAGAGAATGGGTGATTGTGAGGAGGGAGGAGAGAAGAAGACTTGAGTTTTTTGCACTTAGCGAATTTAACCTCCTGCGAAATCACCTGAGGATAAAGACACTTAACTCTTTCTCCTCTCTCCCTCTTCCTCTCCGTCCTCCTCTTCTCTCTCTATCAGGCAGTAGGTCCCGTGTTTTGACTCCCCAGCGTATGAAGACTCTCCTCTTTTCCTTTCCTTTCTGCTCTCGCTGCAGATGAGCGTTTCCTCCCTCCCTCCCTCCCTCCCTCTGTCCGTCCAGATTCCTCGTCCCTCTCTCCTTCGATACGCTTTCCTTTCGATATTCCGGCGGTTAAAGCGGGCAACGTTGCATCAGGGTCAGAAATCAAGTGATGTTTAAAGGTGAAGCGCTGTGATAAGAGGATTCACTGCAGGATCTTTCATCTTATCCTTTCATCTTACACAAGCGCTCCATCTCTCTCTCCCGTGCCGCCTCACTCTGCCACTTCCACACCTGCACAGCTTTCAGTGCTCTACAGGGGCCAGAGCTTCTACACACTAGCCGTACACAGAGCGAACACTTACAGCATTTAGCAGAAGACCATTGTCCTCATTTCAGTGACAGTCTCCCTGCGGCAACTTGGGGTGAAGCGTCTTGCTCAGGGACCCAGTGGTGTTAGTGACAGAAGGTAGGATTCAAACCCATGACCTCTTGGCCCAGAGGCGAGCATCCTAACCACTAGTCCACACCATCATCACAAAGATGCTGGGCGTGGCAGGTTGGCGTGTTCGCTGATCGAGAATGTCGGGTTCAAATCCAGGGCAGGTAAGAGTCACCACTGAGGTGCTGATGAGCGAGGTACGATCCCCAAGCACTGCTCCCCGGGAGCTGCCCATGTCAGCTGCTCACTTCACCCGGATGGTCAAATGCAGAGGTGTTGGGGTGCACTGTGTGTTGTGTTGTGGCATGTTCACAATCACAAATAATCATTTCAAAAATCTGGCTGTATGTAATCTGTTCTTCACAGGCCCACTTACGCAGGGGTTTTTGATATTCACTAAAGATTGTCTTATTGGGGTTTTCCAAATACTTTGGAATCTCTGAGCAGCTTCAGAATACTTTTATGCTATTTTTATTTTATAGCTTTTTGGGTTTTCTTCAATTTTGCAGTTGTGAACAGTTCTACTGCTGTTTTGTAAGAACACATATGGCACACTTTGAAGACGAATTTGGTGCTGTTTATTAACTAGTTTATATGTACAGACTTTGACTACCGGACATTATATTGGATTCCTCATATGTGAAATTATTTGTGACTAATTCCGTATATAAAAACTGAAGTAACTACGTAGAAACACATGAAATACATATTTTCTTACATTATTACTTAGCTCATCAAATAAACTGATAATACTGTCAGCAGTAAAAATGAAACGATCATATTCATTGTAAGAATTACACATTTAAGAAGTATTTCGTGTCATGATTTGTATCTGCTGAAGAGTCTCCTCTGGTTTTGCTCAGTGCTTAAACGCTGTGATCCAAATGTAATTTTTCTATTGATTTTCCTGTAGTTCTGATATTGATCAATACTAATCAACAAGAACGTAATCGATATTTTTGAACTGATATTTGTTTGTAAAATAGTTAGTTGGTGTCAAAGTTTAACATAACAAAACATCATGTAAAGGCCCCTGCAGATGTACAACTCAATACAATACGCCTGGAATATGGAGGAGTCTTTATCTGTTCACTGACATTTAAATGCCGTCAACTCTACAGATAAAGGCGCAGAAATATGAATTGAAAAAACATGAAAGGTGCAGGTGTGCGCTGCTCGCATATTCATCCACTGGCGATCTCTCCCATTTGTAAAGATTATGCGTAAGTTTACGATCCCAATTTAGAAACGCAGGAAAAAAAATTAAACGGTTCGTCACGTAACGAAAGCTGCCGAGTTGGGAAAGTGAGCAAACATCACTTCATAAAAGAGAGCACTCAGTGTTTGCACATACATCGCTCTCCTCGGAGCCAATTCACCGCCCGTTTTGCGCTAACGAATAGCGGTTTGAGGTATCACTCCCGACTCCGGCAGACTTCACAATTCCGAATCCCGCAGCGAGAATCAGCTCATTTAGTCTGAAGGCGTACCTCGTATTTCAGCCTCTCGGCAAAGTGATTCTCTGTAATTAAACTAATGCCGTCTGCTTGTAGTAGATACAGGGAGATACATACACAATACACACACACACACACAAACACACACACAAAACACCTAGCACACACACAAAACACACACACACACACAAACACACACATACACACACAACCTGCACACAACACCACCTTTAAACCTGCCTTTTACAAACACACACTGTACCATATACCTAAACTACTACCACTTACACAAACACACACACACAAAACTACCTAAACACACACCTAAACTACACACAACACACACACTAAACACACACAAAACACACCTGCCTTACACACACTGTACACACACAAACACACCTGCTCTGCCTTACACAACTACCTAAAAGTACACACACTTTTACACACAAACACACACACACACAAAACACACACACACACAAACACACATACACAAACACACACACAAAACACAAACACACACACACAAACACACACACACACACAAACACACACACACACACAAACACACACAACTACACACACAAACACACACACACACAAAACACACACACAAACCTACGCACACAAACACACGCACACACACACAAACACACACACAAACATACACACACAAACACACACACAAACACACACAAACCCCACACACACAAAACACACGCATAAACACACACACAAAACACACACACACACACACAAAACACACACACAAAACACACACAAACACACACACAACTTACACCTGCGCAAACACAACATAACACACTAAACACACACAAACACACACCTGACTTACACACAAACACACCTGGCTTACACACACACACACACACAACAACACACAAACACACACACACACACACAAACACACACACACACACACAAAACACACACACAAACACACAAAACACACACACAAACACACACACACAAAACACACACACACACACACACAAACACACACAAACACACACAAGCCTTACACACACAAACACACACACACACACAAAGAGATGATGAGAAATTTAATGTGAGGAGTCACTTTGCACTTTTTACCTTCAAAACACTTTGAAAGATGAAACCGGAGAGCACAAATACAGAGGAGGAGGAGGGAAAGGAGGAGGAGGAAGGAGGGAGGAGGCAGGAGGAGGAGGAAGGAGGAGGAGGATTGGAAGGAGGAGAAATAGGAGATTGATGCAGTGAAGAAGAGGTGGGTAATGGAGGAAGAGGAGGAGCTGGAGCAGGAGCAGCAGGCGAGAAGGAGGAGGATGAGGAGGTGGGGAAGGAGGAGGACACAGCAAAAGAGGAGGAGGGCACTGACGAGGAGGACGATAAGGAGGACTCTAGGAAGGAGGAAGAGGAGGAGGCAGGGTAGAAGGAGGAGTTGGGAAAGGGGGAGGAGAGCAGAGAGGGAGGAGGTCTGAATGAGGACCAATAGGAGATGGAGGAGGAGCAGCGCTTGTGCAGTGTTGGCATGGCGGTGAGACGGGGAGAGACTGGCACGAGGAGGCGGGCACACACCTGGGCGTACCCGCGACCACGGCCTTCACCTCACATGATGGAGAGAGGAAAGAAGTATCAGAAAAGCTCATCAATATCAGATGAACGGCGGAGGGCGACGGAGTCCTGATGGGAAACACAGAGCAGAGGTGCTGCTTTTCCTTGCGGAGAGAGAAGGAGGAGAGAGAAGGGAGGGAGAGGGAGAGATGGAGAGGGAGGTGGAGAGGGAGGGGGAGAGATGGAGAGGGAGGAGATGGAGAGGGAGAAGGGGAGGGAGGAGAGAGAGATGGAGAGAGAGAGAGAAGGGAGGGAGAGAGAGGAGATGTGGAGAGAAGGAGGAGGGGGGAGGAGGAGAAAAGGGGTTGGAGGGAGGGAGGGAGGGAGAGAGGAGGGGGAGAGATTGGAGAGAAGGGAGGGAGAGGGAGATGGAGAGGAGAAGGAGGGAGGAAGGGGAGATGGAGAGGGAGGGAGGGAGGGAGATGGAGAGAAGGGAGGGAGGAGAGAGGGAGGAGGAGGAGGAGAAAGAGGTTGGAAGATGGAGAAGAGGAGGGAGGAGAGATGGAGAGAGGGAGGCGAGAAAGACAGAGAGGGAGAAAAAGGAGGGAAAAGGGGTTGGAAGAGGGAGAGAAAGGGAGGGAGGGAGAGGAGAGAGAGAGGGAGGGAGGGAGGGAGGGGGTTGGAGAGGGAGAGAGAGAGAGAGAGAGAGAGATGGAGAGAGATGGAGAGGAGGAGGGAGGAGAGATGGAGAGAGAGAAGGGAGGGAGATGGAGAGGGAGAAAGGGAGAGGGAGAAGAGAGGGAGGGAGAGATGGAGAGAGAGGGAGAGGAGGAGAGGGGGGAGAGATGGAGAGGGAGAGATGGAGAGGGAGAGATGGAGGGAGGAGAGGGAGAGATGGAGAGAGGGAGGGAGAGGAGATGGAGAGGAGAGATGGAGAGGGGAGAGAGATGGAGGAGGGAGGAGGGGAGAGATATGGAGAGGGAGAAGGGAGGGAAAGAGGGAGGGAGATGGAGAGGGAGAGATGGAGAGAGAGAAGGGAGGGAGGGAGAGGGAGAGATGGAGAGGGAGGAGAGGGAGAGGGGAGATGGAGAGGGAGAAGGGAGGGAGAGAGAGAGGGAGAGATGGAGAGAGAGAAGGGAGGGAGAGAGAGAGGGAGAGATGGAGAGAGAGAAGGGAGGGAGGGTGTAATTCCAGCTCACATTTAGCAACACAGGTTTCATTCATTTTTTAATGTTTTCTCCTTTCTGCTGTCACACCATGTGGGCCGACATGCAACAACCTGAACACCAGCAACATGGAGCTGACGGGGGGAGAGAGGGAGGAAGGGTGCAGGGGGAAAGGGGGAGAAAGAGAGACGGAGGGAATGAGGGAGAGATGACAGAAATGATAGAAGAAGAGAGAGTGGGGGAAGGGGGGATAATGAGTGAGATGGAGGGAGAAAGGAAAAGGTGGAATGAAAGAAAAACACAGAGCGGGAGAGAGATGAGAAATTATGGAAGAAAGAGAGAGGGGGAAAGGAGAGAGGAATAGATGGGAGGAAAGGAGGGAGGGAGATGGATGGAGGGGAAGAAAATAAGGAAGGGAAAGATGGAGGAGAAAAGACAACAGAAGAAGGAAAGATAAAATGGAAAGAAGAGGGAGGGAGGGAAGTGGATGACACGAAAACACACGACACACTGGGGAAAATGTTGATGAAACAGTTTAAAGTGTTAATAGAAGTGAATAAATGGTGGGAATAACGACGTGGTGGGGATTTTATCGTTAGTGGTTTTGTGTGTGTCACTTTTGATACATTTTTGATGAATTGCCCGCTCTGTCCTGCCTCGACGTCCTCACCGCTCTCACAGCTTCCCTTTCATCCTGCATTTCCCTCCAACCAAGCCACCCTCCACCGCTTCACATCCCTCCATCAGCGAGCATCCGGACCACCCCAGGTGGTTATCGATCACCGCGCCTCACATCACCCCCAACACCCCCCCGCCTCGTTTACACTCCCCTCATCACCTCCAAATGAACGGCGTGGAGCTGCTCCCCTGCAGAATGAAAGTGGGCCACACACTCAGCCTTTTAACACCACCTCCTCACTCCATCCCTCTCTTCCTCCATCTCTCCTCCTCTCCGCCTCCTGTCTGCAGGTGTTCGGGGGCGGTGTGGCATGACGAAATGATGAAATGAAAGTATGACTTGAAACAGGGAGAGCAACGCTGAGACTGTAGTGAACGTGCACGAAGAGGGGCTTTGTTCAAGCTTTCATTATATTCAGAGAGAGAGGGAGGGTGGGGGATGGAGAGAGGGAATGGAGAGAGAGAGAGCGAGAGGGGGCATAAAAAAGATATAGAGAGGGATGGCGACAAAGGGTGTGGAGAGAGAAGGATGGAGAAAAAGAGAGGGATGAAAGAGAGATAGAGTTAAAGATGAAGAGAAAGGGCTGAAGAAGAGAGGGACAAAGAGAAGGAGAGGAAGAAAGAAGGGGAAAGGAGGGAGAGAGACGGATGGAGAGGAAGAGAAAGGAGGAATAGAGAGAGGGTGAAAGAGTAAGAGAGATGAAAAGGAGGTGGAGAAGGAGGGATGGAGAGAAAGAGAGAGGGATGGATAAAGTATGGAACGATGAGAGGAAACTGCGAGAGAGATGGAGAAAAAGAGGATGAAAGAGAGATGGAGAGGGGGATAATAGAGAAGGAGAGTCAGACAGAATGAGGGATGGAGAAATGGGGTGGATAGGAAGAAAGCAAGGGACGGAGAGAGGGACGGATAGAGTGAGAGATTGAGAGAGAGCACTGGAGAGAAAAAGCAATGGAAAGAGAGGTACGGATAGAGTGAGAGATAGAGGGAGAGGGATGGAAAGAAAAAGCATTGTAGAGAGAGGGATAGAGAGAGACAGAGTGAAGGGGCAAAGGACAGGGATGTAAATAGAGATGGAGAGAAAGAGAGAGTGGTGGAAGGAGAGCGAGGGATGAGATGAAGGGAGGGAGAGAGGGATGGGGAGAGAGAAGGAATGAAAGAGGGAGAGAGATGGAGAGGGAGGGGAGGAGTGAAAAAGGGATGGAGAGACAGAGTGGAACGGAGAGCGAGGAACAGAGAGAGGGATGGACAGAGGGATACGAGGAGAAAGGGGAGTGGTGGTGGAAAGGGGGGAGTGGAGAGGGAGAGAGGGATGGATAGAGAGAAAGAGAGAGGGATGAAGCCGTCGTTACAGAAGCACGTCAGTTTCACTACAACAGACAGAACTCACATTATTATCCGTGTTGTGATTTACTGCTATGAGCTGCAACACGTATGCAACGAAAAACTGCTCAAACAACAGATCTGCTCTGCTTTTAATGCTTCTACAACTGTGAGGAATTTTTGCAGCTCAGTCTCGCTGGAACACACGCTTTACATTCCACCAAAAATATGGCTTTATGTTAAACCCAAATCTCATTGTAGCGCTCCAGGCGAGACCAGCCGCTGAGAAAAGGCTTTTTGTGAACTGCTTAGGAGATGAATGCTTTCATATGAAATATAAAGGACATAATTATAGAGTAATTATAATTCCAAACGACTCATTAGTGAGGGGAGAAAAAGGAAAAGCTACCCAGTACCCAGCAGATAACGAGCAGCTGAAATCTCCACCGATCTCCCGTTACAGCGTTAATAATTCATCACAACGCCATCTGACGTGATTTACTCCGGGTGAGAAACACTGCGTACGCACTAGAGAGCCGGAAATCACAAGATTCATCACGATATGATATTATGTCAATTCAACAAACAACGATTCTACGTCTGCTGATATCACCAAGTCTGTTACTAATAGGGATGCACAATAACATCAGAATCATATCGGAATCGGACGGTAATTGTTTTTTTGTCGTTGGCATCAGACCGATGTTTAGATTTGCATGATATTTACAGTCGATATTTGATGCTGCATTTATTCTACGTGGGAAAGGTAGCACTTGTCCCAGGCATGTCCGAAGTCCGAGGTGGCCAACGCTGCTCATATTCATCACGCGTCTCACATTCGCAGTCCCATGCGGCAAAAGTTTTACGTCCCAATTTAGAAACGCAGAAAAAAAAATTAAACGGTTTGTCACGTAACGAAAGCTGCCGAGTTGGGAAAGTGAGCAAACATCACTTCATAAAAGAGAGCACTCAGTGTCTGCAAATAAATCGCTCTCTTCGGAGCCAATTCACCGCCCCTTTTGTGCTAACGAACAGCGGATATTTACAGTCGATATTTGATGTTGCATTTGTTCTACGTGGGAAAGGTTGCACTTGTCTCAGGCATGTCCAAAGTCCGAGGTGAGATTTTATACGCCCCGCGCCTTCTGTCTTAAAATGTATGCCGTTATTTTGTACCAAACTTCTGAGCACGCATTGGAACGTTCACCAGCAAAATCTCTTGTCTTTGTGCTCGACTCAGCCTGCGCACATTTTTGTGAGCTCTCACATGGGCTGTGTACCGAGCCGTGTACTACTGCACTTAACAGTATGGTAGGTAAGGTGCTCTTAACATACCTTTCTATGTGGCAGTATGCATCTCAGGTAATAGCCAGGGTTGTAGCTTAATGACTCTCTATACACAAGGTAGTGCACATGGAGAGTCACATGCACCCTATTTGACTTGGTACACTACATAAGGCGGGAAGTGACTTTTTCTTAAAATATTGTGCACTACGCTGGAAATGCTCCGTCCTCGCTCCACTCTGCCTTCACGCTCGCTTGACTTGGCGCTGTGTTAGAAATGTCAGAGTTATTATGTTATTTTTGTGCCAAAATTCTGAGCGTGCAATGGAACTTTGGTGAACAAAATGTCTTGTCTTAATGCGCTCCACTCTGCCTTCCTCATTCATCGGCATCTCTATCGACACCGGCAGGTATGAGCACGAAAAACACTGGATATCGACATCGGCCAATAATTCCCATATCGTGCATCCCTAGTTACAAAAGTAAGGCAGTTACTGTAATGTATGACTTTTTGTAACACAGTAATGTAAGGAATTACTAATACATTTTCAGTAATATTATGCTCATTACATGTTTCAGTAACGCGTTACTACACACTTTTAACCCGAGATTTAGTGCCGTTTTGTTTTTATGATAAAATCCCCAGCACAGTGAGAGCTTTGTCACAAGAGTAGAATGTTGTGAGTAAAAGAGTTGTTTCCTACAGAGTGTATGTCTACATGATGCTGCACCACATCACCCTCCACTGATGTAGAATCAACTGCAGTAAACTACATTTTACCATTTCACTATGTCCTACCTCCACACTTACTCTGGTGAAAGTAACTCAACATTAATGCAGGAGTCGAGTAACACATTACAATTCAGACACAGTCATATTGCAATGGAACCAGTTACTGTGAAATAACACTAACTAGTCATCTAGAATCTAGTGCATGTTGGAAGTAACTTGACCAACTCTGATTGCTATACGATTCAATTCAGGAGCCAGAGATGGGTATGAGACGATAAGATCAATAAAAGGTTGATATATGAGTAATAATTAAAGTAACGGATGCATGGAAACATTTTAATCGCTGTGCTTGCTGAAATCCCCGTAACATCAGTGTGACAGTGATGACAAATTGGACTAAAACCTGCATAGATCTCATCAACTACAGCCACACTATGACTCTGTAGTTCTGCTCTTTCTGCAGTGTTCACGTCTCATAAAGCTCCTGCCAGGGATTTTCACCTGAGAATCATTCGTCCTCTCGCCGTCCTTAATGGAGCTGAAACGAGGTGAGACGCTCGATGCTCTCTTTCTCTCACTATCTCTCTCCATTACACTCCTGCTCCTCCCCATCCCCCCTCTCTCTCTCTCTCTCGCTCTCCGTCTATATGCCTGCTGTGTGCCACCCGGGATCCCTCACCGCGCCAGTCAGCCCACATTAACATTTTGCTCGGCTCTCTGGACACAACGTCCAACGCTCACAGAGAGAGAGAGAGCAAGGAGAAAGAGAGAGAGAGAGAGAGGAGTGTGATGTGAGGGTCAGCAGCAGGAAAGGAAAATGGCATGAAAGGAGGGTTTAAAAGCAATGAAAGAAGATGACTTGCAAAAACATATTCTATTAACTTCAATTAATATCCAATTAACTAATCAATTCTATTCAAATCTACACATACATTTTTGAAAAATACAGCATTTCAAAAGACGGATTTCTGGTGAAAAGAAAAAAGGGAAGTCTGTACAAAAAGCAGTTATCAAAGCTGCAAGTCTAATTTTATCTAAATGGACACCTAAAATTTGTTTGAATATAACATTTTAAAAGATGTAGATTTTTGATGACAAGGAGGAAATTTGTAGAAAAAAGTGAAAAAATGGGAACAAAAACACTTAAAAGCAGTAAACAAAGCTCACTTAAAAATATTCAATTAATATTCATTTTATTGAAATGTACACATTACATTTGGATGAATATAACGTTTTGAATGGTGGAGATTTTTGATGAAAAGAAAAGGAGGAAAGTCTTTAGCAAAACTGACAAGACGTTGTCATGTAAAGACAGATAATGAAGCTCAAATGATAGAAATATTCAAAAAAACAGAAATATTCAATAAATTTGTATTTTATTCAAATGGGTGTGTAAAATGTATGTGGATATAATGTGTTTGGTGAAAAATAGGGAAATCTGTAGAAAGAAACCCCAACTAACCGGCATGTAATGACTGTTCAAAAGCAATTAATAAAGCTTAACTGCATAAACATACTGTAAGGGCAGGCGGGTGAACCCAAACGCAGAACCAGTTCGCAGGCACAGGGGAAACTGACAAAACGCAGTGAGTTTACTCAAACGAAGGTCAGAACCAGAAGACACAGTCCACGGAGCAAACGAATCCAAATCGCCAGAGGCAAAAGGGTAGTCCAAAAACAGAAAGCAAGGGTCGAAACGGAGGCAGGCAAACACAAATAACGCGCAGTAGGTCGCACTAGGCATCACAATACTTCGCAAGTGATGGAGGTACATGAAAGGCCTTAAATACAGGTTCTGGGAATGTGACTGGCTAGAATTCTGGTGACGTAGATCTGGTAAACTGGGGTTGTTGTGAAGGTCCGGAACTGGAGTCCGATGAGGTGGACTCCTCCCTTGGTCTGGGCTGGGATTTTACACATGCAACACATATTCAATTAATTTCAATCAATGTTTGGTCAAATGTCATGTTTCGTGAAGAGGAGGGAAACTGGCATGTTTAAAAGCAGTTATGAAGCTCACTTCGCAATTTGGATGCATCTAATGTTTTGAAAGATGGAGATATTTGGTGAAAAGGAGAGGGAGGAAGTTTTCAGACAAAACTGAAACTAAATTTTTAAAAATAATTTTAAAAATAAACTTTATTTCATCAACATGCATCCCTGAAACAACGCCTGTTTTACATCAATTTGTGTGAAACCCTTTCCTTGAATAAAACTGTATTTACAGTATTCTAGATTCAGCTCCACCCAGTAATCACTGCAATATTCAATTCATTTTTATTTTACCGAAACGTTACTGTGTTTTCTCTCAGACGCGCAGCAGGAAAATGCTCATTTTTAGAAGCCGGATTCTAGTTTTCACTCGGATCTCGGATCTGGGCAGGTCGGCGCCTCCGTGGAACGCGTCCAAGAGAAATCCACCGGAGGAAAATGAAATATTCAGATGCAGCTCTCAATCCGGAGCTCTAAAGAGACAGACGCTCTCTCTTGATCATTAGCAAAGTTTTGGGGCTTTTTAACGGCTCACTGGCAAACGCTGGAAAAATGATGCAAATGTGTGTCAGAGCGTCAAGCAAACACACTGCAAACTCCTCCACTCACTCACACTACACTGAAAGCACACTTCATCTGCCCCAAACACAGACTATTTACAGCACTGGAATCCTGAACAGGCATCAGGGTCGTTAAGATTTAACCGATATCGATAGCGATACTGACTGAAGACTCTTAAATTGTCGTAAGAGGGTCGCCAGTTCAAATCCCGAACTGGTAAAGGTACCACTGAGGTACTCATGAGGCTCTCATTAAATGGTGATGGTGGTTTAGTGGTTAGGGGTTCCTGCTTCTAGACAAAAGGTCATGGGTTCAAATCCTACCTCCAGCGCTACCACCAGCTGGTCCCTGAGCAAGACCCTTAACCTCAAGTTCTGTACTGTGTAAGAATCTGTATAACATGCATTGATAAGACTGCGCAAATTAAAATAAGATTTGTTTATTAGTAGCCACGTTAGCATCGTTATAATGCGTGATGCATGCTAGCAGGACACAGGAGTAATGTTAAAAGTGTTTTCATTTGCTGTTAGCAACATTATCATCAACATTAAACATGCTTGTGTTTACCATATGGCTAACAATAAACCAAAGCTAAAGCTAGGTAGCTAGTGTGTTAGCTTCATTTTTTTATGTTGCATGCTAGCAATGCACAGCAGGAATGATATAAGTGATAGATGTATTGTTAGCTACATTAGCTTAATTATGTATATCATATAATTATGAAGCAGGGCTGTTTTTAGATTCTGTTTGATTTTTCTATGCTCAAATGTGCTGTTGCGGTTTCTTCCGACTGAATGGCGCTAACGTGGCGTCGACAACAAGAAGAAGAGACGAATGACGGTAATAAATGAGCGGGTTAGCGCCGCGCTGTCAGCCTGTGACTTAGCACGCTATTATAGCCAATTATTATCTGTAACGCTGTCAGCGTGGCACGGAAAACGGGGAAAAGACCGCGTTTAGATGCTGCGTCAAGCGCTCTGATACGAGCTGAGTAATTGCAGGTGAAAACGTCAACGTGCAGGAGATTTTAATGATGCCTAAAAATCTGCTGTAGTCAGAGAAATTTTGGGTGAGGTTTGCACGTGAAAAACTTGAGATTTTTGGGAGAAATCATGCGATTGCAGTGTGCTCGAAATGTAGAAAGGGATTAAAGTGTTAAAAAGGTTAAAAGGGCAGGTTTTTGGCAGCGCTGGGGACAGTACCTTGCTCATGAGCTCCTCAGCAGCACACTTACTGGTCTGGTACTTGAACCGCCGACCTTGCAATTACGAGGCAACTCCCTAACCATTACACTACCAAAAACAATGCGTCTGAACGAGTCGGAACGTTCCAGTGAGTCCTCCAAGATCTGTTCTGCATCAAAACATTTCACTTGCATTTAAACAGTCTATTCCCATCACGTCTGCCAGAGCGACTCCTGCAGTCCAAACACATTTATCTTCATTTACACATGCACACTTCCTCTCAAACGCCGTTCCCGAACCCGCCCGGTCCAGCCTCAACACACACCAGTAATTTGATTCATTACCGCAGTTACAACGCTACACCCTCTGCCAAGTTGATATAAAAATGTTTAAAATAGCTGCAACGTGCGGAAGAAAAGCAGGCAGAATCCTGACATGTTTGAGAAGATTCTGATTCCTTTTTCTTGATTTACTGTTTTAGACCAAATGTAGATGGGACTGTCTGATCCAAGTCTTCACGTCAACCCTTAATACTAGATCAGGGTCACCTAACTTGCCTTTGACTATTGGTATAAATAGTTCTAGTTGGTTCCTTGTGATGTTCCTGTCTGCATACTGAAAGTGAGTGATGATGTCATTGTGAACACAGCACAGCATAGCACACAGTTCACCACAATGAAAAGTGACCTCTGCATTTAACCCATCCGTGAAGGAGCAGTGGGCAGCTAACAAGCGCCTGGGGAGCAGTGCTTGGGGACGGTACCTCGCTCATGAGTACCTCACTGGTAACTTTACCGGCCCTGGATTTGAACCTGCGACCATAAGATCATGGGGCGAACACCCTACCGTTACGCCACCAACTGCCCCATACTGAGCGTATTCTTGTTTTGCCTAACTGTGTTTCTGGATTATTCTGTTTCTGCACCCTGATTTGGATTTGTTTGTTTCGCAGACTGGGCAGCGTGGTGGCGCAGTGGTTAACGCTGCAACCTCACTGCGAGAAGGTCCTGAGTTTGATCCCCAGGTGGGCCGTAGGGCCCTTCTGTGTGGAGTCTGCATGCTCTCCCTGTGTCCAAAAGCATGCACTATAGATTAACTGGCAACTCTAAATTCCCCATAAGGTGTGAATGAAAGTGTGATTGTGTGAGTGTGTGTGCCCTGTAGTGTGTTGTTGCCTGCCCAGGGTTGGTTCCCACTTTGCGTCCGTAGTTCCCGGGATAGGCTCTGGTCTCCGCGACCGCGGTAGGGATTAAGCGGTTCCAATAATGAATAAATGAATGTTTCCACACAGGCGTCTGAATCAGGTGTTGTTCTGGTGCTAATGACCCCAGGTGAGCGCGGACTGAACGTCAACCGTTTTTCTTCTCACTGAGGGCGAATCAGAGCGTCCACACAGGGGACGATCTGATCTGCGTTCGGTCAGCTGTGCATCATATAAACGCTGCATGCAATGTTCTCTTGGTGCCAAGTTCTGCCGAAATCCCGGCAAACGCACAGAAAACGTTGCTATTGCATTTACGTGGCATTCAGTTGAGGTTCTCGAGGACTTTCCCATGATTCCAAAAGTGTTCCGATACAGGAAATGAGGATGAAACGGCATTTTGAAAGTGTCCGAGGAGATTGATGCAGCCCAGCTGGGGCAGGAAGTGGAGCAGAGAGCAGTGCTATGGGACGTCTCTTTAGCAGAACACAGTGAGTGTTAGGGTGAAGCCAGTCTCGGCGGCGACGTGTTCTCCTCTCACGTCTACGTGCTCGTATCAGGAGGAGTTTTAACAGAAGAAAGTGGAGGCTCAGTTTTAATGAAGCACAGGGAGCCATTTTTCTCAGTCCAGAACTATCCACAAAGACGAGCCGCACTAAACACTCTGGACAGCCTGATTACTGCCCCCACAGGTAAACACACCACACTACACACTGGGCTGCAGGTTAGCGTTAAACGACGTCAAACCACCGACAACGTAACACCTCACTGAAGTCAATCAAGTGCAGCTACAACACACAACATAAACGTGCAGGGCGTTCAGAGCGTGTTCATTTATCATTTAAGATTCCAACGCCCGCGTGGATGGGGCCTAAGAACATTCGCCCCGTGATCGTCACAGTGCTTCTGATAAAATCTGATAATATTTGCAGTAGCCAACACAGTGCAATACGAATATCAGCATTACTGTAGATACTTGTACAGTGAATACTACCTTGTGTAATCACAGTATTCCACAGTCTGACCACTCTGCTGCCAGCATTATACTGTATGTAATTCCTGAATTTAAAATCTCTTTCCACCCGACGGTGCTTTTAGCCGTGGAGAGAAATGGAACGTGCGATCCTGAAACAGCGCTGCAGAACGAGTGGAAGGAGGTGAAGAGGTGAAGGAGGGAGAGAGGAACGTGTCTGTTTCACTTTAATTAAGACGATTCCTGCCGTGACCTTTTCCCAGCGCAGAGAAACGTCGCCGAGCTTCAGCCGAGCTGCACTTTCCCTTTTAAGAGGTTTCACACTTTCAGCTCCACTTAAAGTGGAAGGAAGAGAACAGATCATCGGGAGAAATAGAGGGAAGTCTGGAGGAAGGTTTGAGCAGAAAGTCCCAATTACTGCAGGAATGGAAGTGAGTTTATTCTTTTAGAGAACAAATGTGATGTTGTATGCTGAATAATAACCGCATTCCAACAACTTTCATTTACAAAACCTGGGGTGGAATTAGTAATTAGTAAATTTGGGAGTGCTGATTTCTGACTTTTAGACCAGTCGGTAGCAAAATATTTTATAATCATACTTTGTTAAAACACCCTACTGTAGAGTAAACGTGTAGTCTTATCTATCAACCTGCACTCCCTCATCAAATAATACTGCACTTAATCTACACTCTTACGTTCTTTGGCATCACTACTGCTGGCATAAAACTGCAACAGAAGTGTGTGACATTCATTTTTCACTCTGCCAAACTTGATGTCTGTCCCAAACCATCAATCCCACTTCTTATTAAATGCAAACTCTAAACCTGACATTACACACCAACAGCTCGGGACGAAACTTGAGAAACACACGAGAACCAATGCTGCAAAAATATAACAAGCAAACTGTCACTTCGGCTCAGAGCTTCACATTTGTTATGTTTTATATTAAGTTGGTTCCACAAACAGGAAAATATGCAGGACGAAAGGAAGCCTCCAGTTCCCACACTTATTTCCTGAATGCACAATCCGGAAGAAGGAGTTATACATTTTCATGAGCCCTTATTGAGAAAAGGCATTACTCACATGCGGCAGCAGCAGGGACGCTGGGTAATTTAATTGGGCTGGAATTATACACCGACTCACGTTATAATGACGGTGGGACTGCAGCACTGACACACACTGTCCAGGCGTGTGTGTATTAAAGATCCATACAGACTTCAATCGTGCATGTTTCAGTGGAGTGGGGTGATGGTGGTCAGGTGGTGTTGGTTCATGACAAGGTTTAGTTAATTGGTTCATGATTTGGTTCATGTGTCAATTCGTCACTGAGTTCAGTGAATCCATCCATGAGTTGTGTCTATGAATCAGTTTACGGTACAATTCTGAGAATTGGTTTGTGTTGTGTCATGACAGTTTAGTGACTGGTTCCGAGGTTTGTGTCGGTTCATCACTTGGTTTAGTGGGCCAGTTAATAAATCAGTTTGTGAACTGGTTCGTGACTTGGTTCAGTGGCTTCACGACTTGGTCAGCTGGGTGAATCAGTATTTGATTCGGCTCTGTGAATTGCTATGTGACTCGGCCTTGTGAATCAGCTCGGTGTATCGTAGTGTCTCCACTTGGTGAACTGGTTGTGGGTTTAAATCCTACCTCCTACACTACTACCATCCCTGGACAAGTCCACTAACCCAAGCTGCTGCAGGAGCCTCTAGACCACCACCAACACTATGGTGAACATTTTTGGAGAATCTTGGTGAAAACTGTGTTTTAAAAACTGTATCGTTACAACCCTAGTTTAACAGGAGCGTCTCTCCAGTGAGCTTCTGCTTATCTCTGCACACTGTAATTTGTAGGGAAATGAAGACTCTGCCAATCTTGATGCCCGTCCCGACCCAGCTGCCAGCCTCTACGTCGTATAAGCCTGATTTTCGGGAGGCTTTTAAATGCTAAGTGTTGACAGCGCCAATCAATGAGGATTAGCTTGGCCAGGAGTCGAGGTGTCGACTCTCCATTCGCAGTTTTATCATTCTCGCCCCAAAAAGACAGCTTTTAAAAAGCTACGTATAAAACCAGCTTTGTGGAAGTCAGAGACGTCGTCCAGAAGACGGGTTTGCATTTGCATTTACGGCATTTAGAAGACGCTCTTATACAGAGTTGCTGTCACAGAGGCTGGAATGGGATTCATTGGTCACATTCACCAGCATGTTCTTAAATTGTAATATTCTACAAATGCAGAACTGTAGAAAATCTGTGGAAAAAAGACGTCGGTTTTCTTATGCAGCGATCAGAGCACTTCAGGTTGAAATCCATTCAACTTTAGAACAGTGCTGCTCGTTAACGTCATTTCTCTCTTTTTTTTTAAAGGGCCAAACATATAAAACATATGCATTTATTAAAATATCCACATACGTGTAAACAGGCTCTCAAAGAGGCTACTGAGGTTGCGGCTAAGGTTAGGGTTAGGGCTGTGGCCGTGGTGTTATTTACATCTGGTCATTATGGAAGTAACTCATAAAGACAATAATACAAGTGTGTGTGTGTTGAGAATTTCAGCGTCGCTGCCAAGCCGAGTGTGAATGAAAGCAAACAACAGCCGAGGGAGAGAGAGATGATTACAGAGAGGAGTCTCGACGGACGCAACGCTGCTGAAACCAAACACACAAGACACACACACCTACTCTCACATACACACACACACACACACACACCAGCAGTAATTCGAGAGCTCAGCCGAGCAGAGACACTAAGCTACTTGATCAAACAAGTCCATTATTGCCAGCGGTCATGTGATGAAGACACTCGTCCAGACTCTCTTTCTATCTTTCACACACACACACACACACACACACACACACACACACACACAGTACCTTCGCAGTAGGTGGAGTCTCCGTGGATGGAGGCGTAGCCGGATTTACACTCGCATTCGGCCTTGTTGTTCCGGTTTTTGCAGACAGAGTTTTCTCCACACAGCAGCCCTTCTGCACAAAAATCATGACCTAGAAATAAAGCCAGTAGAAAACTGTATTAGAGCAAAAAACTAAAAAACTAAATAAAAACTTAAGAAGCTTTATTTGTAATTAATCCATAAGAGTATAAACAGTGTTGGGCAAGTATCTTTTAAACAGCAGCTTTACAAACTACAAGCTACTTGTGATTAAAAGTCCCCACAGAGTAAATTACTGCAACACACCTATTTCTTCAACAGTAACTCCCCGTCATGCTCATACTGTCAATCGTGTGTGTGTGTGTTCCACAATACGGGGACTTTGACCTGATTGCACACTGTTAAAGTGGGGACATAGGACATTATGAAGACACAAAACCCACAATTTTTAATCAAGTTGAACTTCTCCCTTTAAAATCTCGTTCCCCACAAGGCTCAGATTCTTTAAAATGTGTGTGAATGTGTTCAGCTGGACATTTTATGACAGCAGCATGTCAGATTTTGAGAGACTGACAGTTTGAGCATAATCAGGACGAGATGACAGTTGGGGAAAATCCATCATCAATCTTACTAAATCATAACTAAATCACACTCCAGCATCACACTCACATCCACCAACCGGCTCCGTATTCATAAATTACATCTGTAAAGCCTGGATTAATATTTATGCAACTTTTTTTTTTTAATGGTTTAAAGGTTTGAACTGAATTGACCAAATCAGACGTTTAACTCCAGTCACTGGATTGTCTTATTCTTGTTGTTTGTTTAATTTGATTATTTTTTAAAAAACAAAAGTTAAAAAATAAAAAATAATTCTTTTCAATTTTCAGCTTTAGTTCTTCTGAATATGTGAAGGTCAATCTGAACTCTTCTTACAACTCAGCCAAGTAAAGATTAATCTCAAAGCAGAGAGAGAGAGAGAGAGAGAGAGAGAAGAAGAAGAATAAAATTAATTAGAAGACTTCAATTCAATTCAATTTTATTTCTAGAGCACTGTTTACAACATTGCCACAAAGCACCCACCAAGCAAGCCTGAGGCGACGGTGGCATGAGGGAAAGGGAGGAGGAGACGAGTAGGAGGAAGTTGAGATGAGAGTAAAGTAGGGAGAATGCAAGAGGAAAAAGAGGTAGAGAGGGAGGGAGAGAGAGGGCCAAAAATGTCAAAAGTTATATTGAAAGTGCAAACATTCCACACAATTAATGTACATTATAGGCAGCAACGCTCATAAAAGTGGTAATTTATTAAAAACTGTAAAGTTTAAACTGAATTTTTGGGTTGTTAAGAACGCAAAATTTTCAGCATCCTCCAAACCCTAGAATTTTAGTTGAAGAGATTTTAGGGCTGAGCGATTTCACCTCAAATCAACATCATAATTAAATATCTCTTACGACTGATGAACAATTATTTTGTGCGATTTTTGTGTTCACTGACAAGGTTTGCACTGTAAATATCTTTAGATACCTTTTATCATATGATTTTTGGCAGAATTTAATATTAGTACAATTTAAAAAATAATGTGAAATAATTATCATGACAAGATTGCCTCGATTAGAGGTTCTGAATGTTGGTTTTGATTGTTTGATGAATTGCCCAGCCCTAGCCCACTCTCACCCAAATACAGCAGAACGCCAACAGCATTCACAGCCATAAGAACAAGCTTCATATTTATCTGTTCATAGAACACACTCCCACAAGTCCTGCTCAACACACACACACACACACAGCAGGGTGTTTGGTGGTGAAAAGATGTAACTGTGATTATTTTCCTGTGGTCACGAAGCACGTGTTTGTTGTGGGAGACACTGAGAGGCGGCGTGGTATACTGTGTATGAGATGTATAATGAGGTGATAAGTCGAAGCAGCTTTATTAGAGCAGGTTAAACACGGCCCTAACCCGCCGTCTCCGTTAACAATGTGTACGTGTGAGGTCAAAACAACAGAGCGTTGGAAGGTGGAACACAACATCAGCTTGAGGTCAGTCCCATTTAACCTGCTCCCTCTGACCACACGCTAACACCTCTCACACTGCAGATCCACTCCGTCATGCTGGTGCTATGTGTAGGCTCCCGCTGATGAATACTGCTTTAAATGTGTTTATTAAAGAGCCAGCAGCTGAAAACACACACTGCACTTTACAGAACATACGCACATGCACACTTACTGCTTACAGTGTTAATCTCTTTAGGAAACACTAATCTGCTGTTCATTTCTAATTTCCACTTTCATTTGTACAGTTTTAGGAACAATCCAGGTGCATTTCACTGGCTCTCCATCCATCCGTCCATCCGTCCATCCATCTATCCATCTGTCCATCCATCCATCCATCCATCCATCTTTCTATCCATCCATCTCTCTATCCATCCATCGCTCTGTCCATCCGTCCATCCATCCATTCATCCGTCCATCTTTCTATCCATCCATCTCTCTATCCATCCATCGCTCCGTCCATCCATCGCTCCGTCCATCCATCTATCCATTTATTCTTCCATCCATCCATCTATCTATCTTGTTGTCTGGATGTGTTTTATGCTTCATAAGAAAGAGCACTTCCTACACAAATCCCTACATGTAGACTTTTACAATATGTTTCTTTTCATTTTTCCATGTTTTTGTCGTTTTTGCTGACAGGGCAGAATTCTATCTGACAAATCAACTCCTGGAGATTTCAGCAAAGCAGATGGACAAAGTCGACCTGCCTCACGTCACCCCGATAGAGAGATGAGATGATTCAGAGAAAGGAGATGAGATGATTGCCAGGGAGCGAGGAGCCGTGGAGTTCGCACCCCTGGTAAAGAGGACGAGGGGATGAGGGACTCACCTCTGCACACGTTACAGCACCTGTTCTCAGGCAGAACCTGATCCTCTACTGAACAATTCAGAATCGGACAGCTTTCTGTTACTGACACCATCACACCGTCCTGCAGAGGAGAAATAAGAGGAGAAATCAAATCACAAAAAGCAACAAAATATAATTTGACATTTTTATACCTGAGCCTAACCAAACATTTACATGAAAAACAATGAAAATCCTCTCTTTTATTAAAAATTTACATTTTGGTTCAATGCTGTGGTCTCGTTGGTCAGTGCATTGACATAGCGATGTAAATCAATATATTGTTACAGCCCTGTTACACCTTCACAAACACACCAGCAGCGTTTATCCTGAATGCAGGTTCAGGACCTGTTACATTCTGTTCTTTCCTGTATTTCACATCTATTCCAGGCTTCCAGGGACCGACATGCATCACAAACCTCAGAATACAGGGTGAGAAATGTCTCAACTAATTCTACATCTCATTTCCGGCGTTGTAAATTGGCTCATGAATTGTTAAAACGCTTCTAAAAATCTATTCCCGTGACCTTGAGTCTGTGCAAAGACTAATACAATGTGAGTCAAAAAGGCTTTGTCTGTAACTCTGGCAAATGTTGACGGACTTTCAAAATTCCTTCGCTGTTGCATTGAGAATTAGAAGTGATTATGATGTTGCCCACCACTCCTTAAACATGTAGATATATTACATGGTGAAATGACAATAATTACACTGATGATTTGATATCAATGATGCATGACAATGTTAACAGTGAACAATGAAATGTCAATTATAACCAAATTCAACTGCCTATTCTTTGCGAATGCAAGCTAGAAAGAACAGGGCAGGTGGTAGTGTAACGGTTAGGGAGTTCAAGTTCCAGACCAGTCAAGGTACCCATGAGGAAGGTACCATCCCCAAGAACTGCTCCCCGGGTGCTGCCAAAAAGCTGCCCACTGCTCCTTCACAGATGGGTCAAATATGCTGCCCAGGGAGCAGTGCTTGGGGACAGTACCTTGCTCATGAATACCTCAGTGGTGCTTTTACTGGTCAGGGACTTGACCCGATGATCATAGAGCCACTACCAATTGTCCTATAAACAAGGCGCTTGGATTTGCGTGGGCAGCGTTCCTGAGGTAAAGTCTTAATGTTCCCCATTGGTTTGATAAACCAAGCTATAAATGAATAGAATAGTGATCAGAACAAGCAAGACAACACACTACAAGCACAACAGTTGATCAAATCAGACCATTCTACTGTTTAATGTGCTGAACTACACCAGGTCTTACTGGAGATCTCACTGTTCCTGATGCTTTTACTGCTGCAGTGTTAGGGAGCGTCACTAAATCACACAACTGTGTTAAAACTCCTCCTCACAGAGAAATATACATATTACTAATTAAACACTGCTCGGGAGCGGCCCACGCACAAAGCACAGGTATTGTTATTAGTATCGAAACTGAAAAGTTGGATCAGTGCATCCCCCCAGTCCATACGTTGGAACAACAGCCTGTAATGTTTTACATGATGAATGAAACACAGCACACTGGGTCTATAAGAGAAAATATTCCCTGGTTATGATGAGAAACTCAGCAGCTCCCTCAGACCCTCTCTCAAGCAGAACCCCTGTTTATGCATTATGCATTTGCCTGAAGGCTTCAGATTAAGTCTGATCTCAGCTTAAAGTGGTGTTCCACTGGGATTTAGCTCCATCGTGATGTTATCAGCTCAGTACGGAGGAACTCCTTTAATGAGGCCAGAGACGCTGCAGCCATGCACACAAACGCTGCAGTCAGAAATGTAAGTTACAGGGCGTGGGTTTGTACTGCGGGGAAATACAAACTGATAATAACGTGGTAATGTGATAATAAAGCCATCTTCATTTATATATTTATACAGATTATTTGCAGTGCCAACACTGTACAATATGCTCAAACCACAGATGTCAAGTTGTATGTAAAAGCACAAGAATTTATAGAAAGTTTGTTAAAATTAAGAACTTAGTGTAAAATGTATTTTTTTGCTTAGTGAATTATCAGTTCATAATGAACAATAAACCACAGTTTGTACATTTTTTTAAATTAAGATAAAAAAAATTAAATTCATTTAATAAATTAATAAATGATTATTTCATGACACAAACCACAGTTATTGTGCTGTTTATAAATAAAACTGATAGATTTTATTAAAATTAAGATTTAAATGCTAAATATACAATTTAAAAAAATTAATCAACTTATTTTAAATCTTTTTCAAATCCTTTGTTATATTCTATTTAATAAAGCTAATGAGAAAGATTAGCTTCAACGTTCAATTTTTAATCATCATAATAATTGTGTGATTCCTGAATTATTGGTTCTAATAACTGCTACACAAGTCGATTATTAAAATAAGTAACTCAGAGCCTAAAAAAACGATAAGAACTGGACCGACTCGGAGCTGAGCCAAGATTCCCTCAGCCGGCGGTCCAAAGAATCCGCTCATGCATTTCTCATTTCCCTCCTTTACAAGTATATATATATAAATGCATATATATATATATATATATATATATATATATATATTATATATATGTTGGGTCGCTCTCGCCGCGGGAGCGCTTAATCTCGGTGCTTTTATCTCGCCTGATGAACCAGCCTCGGGTGTGAAGCCCGAAAGTGAGTATGTAAGACCTGAAATTGACTGACCTCGACAGTTCCATCACCTGCCTCGACTCTCAGATTAAAAACGTCTGCAGGACTGTCCAGCAAAAACGCTATTAAACCAGTGTGGCACCAAGACGATCGGGGGAGAAATACAGCTTTTTAGGAGGTTCTACTGGAGAAGAAAATGAGATTTTACAGTTACAGTGTTATTAAGTGAGGGTCATTTGTCACAGATCTCTAAGCTTGACCTGTCCATGGAGGAGCAGGTGGCAGCTTAGGAGATCGTACCTTCCAATGAGCTTGGGCTGAGTCATGAACCATACATTTATGATTAATCTATGTTTTAATCCTTTTCATGCAAATCTCAATTACCTGATTCATTATAATTATGAGATAGGAAGAAGTAAGAACAATTAAATTGAATTAAAAATGTAAAAATAAGAGTTTGTTGGAAATGCACAAGGCAACATGGAGGATGTAATATTGTGTTGGTTTAGATTATTGGGACATTGGTTCATCATCATAGGGCCAGATATCAGGTAATGGAATCTCTCTTCTGTCTTTATTTCCACCCCAAAACAAATGTAGAGGTGTTCAGATAATTGCAAAACTGCCTGGCAGCTAAATTTATTTGTTCACTATCAACATTCTCTCATTTTGGCAGTGTGGAATATTTTATGTCACTACCACCCGACCTCGCTTACAGGGACCAAGTTTCCTCGTAAGAATGACATGAGTTTGTCTTGTATATACAACATTTATGATTCGACCAGTTTTTGTCATCAGCATGTGCGCTCTGATAGATGATAGGTTCGATGATGGTCTGGTAGAGGCTAGGTTCCAGCACTGCCACCACTGTCCCTACAAAGACCCTTGATCCCAAGTTGTTCTTATGAAAGGTTCCTGAATTTAGGAAAATGGAAGTGGCTCTGGAATTGGGTAAGGTCCGCTAAATGCAATGCAAAAGTAAATCTGACCCCAGATCAGCATGGCAGTATTTTGAAATATGTGTATTCTGTCATTGTACCCAGAAATATCTGACAGTTCATAGTTATTGACATGCAAATTCTAGGACGCTCCAGGACATTAGGGGACATACAGTAACCCTAAATCACCAATATCATCAGTTGGTAGAAATTATCGAATTAGGGATACTTTGATCCCATACGATCGTATATCGGCCTGGGATTACAACCAGAAAGCTGGATCGGGCATTGGTGGCATGGAGCCGATCTGCAAATTGCAGGTTTTTCTATGTTCATGCAGAGAGAAATGAAGAGGAAGAAGAAAGATAATCCGAGGTGATGGATTAATTGGCGACATAAATTACTGACCATCATTGTGAATAATTATTTTCAAAAAATCTCTTTTCTACCACTCTGCTTAATAAAGTCAAAGAATATGGATGGATGAAAATGTAGAAATCATCCTGCTCTCGCACACACGCACACGTACAGCGCTAAATGTGTGTTTCCGCAGACACGTGAGCAGCTGTTAACTAATAACACACTTAGTTCTGACATTTCAGATAACATAGGAAAGAAGTGATTTAATTACAGCACATGAAGGGAAGCGCGATGTTCCAGTCACAAGTCTCCACCTCCCGTTTTCTATTTGATTTTATTATTATATTATTATTTTTCTCTCCAAGGCCGTGCTGTCAGAGCTTTCCCCCCTTCCATGCCGCCTCTGCTGTGCATCGGGCGCCTCACCACACACCAGTCAAAGCTCCAATGGAGGCACGAGGATGAGGAGGTTAAACCGGGACAAATACGGCAGTTCAGAACAAACTTGCAGTTCATCAGCACGCCCTGATCGAATAAAAGCCCCGACACACGAAGCCGGGTTTTGTAAAACAGACATTTTATGCGGTTATACCAGAAGAGAATTGGGTCATTCGCTGAAACCAGCTATTTTCGAAAAGTCCGCCTTCAGTGACTACATGTGGACGGGGAACACGGCGTTTTTGATTCATAGCGTCATATGTGCGAGGTTTGTTTACGCGAAGACTGGAAGATGGATACTGTAATAGCAGTGTTTCTGCCTGCTGTTTATGACACTGCGACCTGCATATGCAGCTGATTACAATAAATACATCGAGGAGCAAAGCAGGAGTGGAGGAGAAGTTTTGTTAACAGCTTAACCCAACACCAAGAACGACATCCCATCGACGTCGACCTCACCAGTTCTGGAGCAGACCGGGACATTGAAAATTTTAACTGTCCTACCTGAAGAATGGTGCGAAAAGGAAAGGAAAGATATCCACTCTTATAAATATCCAGCGCTACTATAATTATGCGATCAACACTGATTACGGAATAAATTGTAAGTAATGAATGTTCCACTAGCCATGCCTATTTCAATGCCTTCCTATTTTCCTTCCGAAATCATTTTTTAGACTGGTGAATAGTCCAATTTCTAGTGTTATACGGAATGGGAACATTGCAAAGATTAGAAGAGAATTACTTCAGACACCAAAATTAAAAGGAGGATTGGCGTTCCCCAACCTGCAGTAATTGTTGATAAAAGCTTGCGCAAAAAGACTGCTCACTGGCTGCAGAAACCGGAAACCGATTGGTGTGTCATGGAAACAATGTCATGCTCTTCTACTTCCCTACAGCAGCATTAATCACTTCCAAACTACCAATTAAATACTCCACAACATACTACAAATCAGCGGTATGTTCTATATTGAATACACATTGGTCCCAACTTTGTCAATAACATTTAAATTGCCCCACATGCTTCTACGACACCGCCCTATTCTTAAAAACCACCTCTTCCTTCCAGCCAAATTAGACTCTGTTTACATGCAATGGAGCGGTAAGGAATAACTGAATTTTCATTTATATGGAGGATGATGTGTTTGCAAGCTTCCAGGATCTCTTTAAATCTAAAATATAACCTAATTTAATTCGGACTTGTTTAGATATTTTCAAACCCGACAATTTGCCCATGCTCACAGCTCCTCCTTCCCAAGCATACCACGAAGATCACTTGCAGATTACCTTTGGAAGAACCTTGTACAGTTAAAGGGTCATATATTACGCCTGTACCCAATCTTTAATCTCGGGTAGGAGGACAACAAATTCCATGTCCAAGATAAAGTTTTCTCCATTGGGAAAAGGAACTAGGATTAGAAATTGCGATATGTGTGAGTAGAGCACTGTACAGAGTAACAGTACCTCCTGTGCTCAATGATTGAGCCTAATACAGTTTCAAGTCCTATATCGGATGCACCTATGCAGAGCTGATCAGCCACCTTTTACCCAAACATGGACAAATGTGCAGCAGATGCTACACTGCAGTGGCAGACCTAACCCACATGTCAGGTCAAAGTAAACTTTGTCATCTCTGCTATGTGTACTGTACAGATATGGAGAGACGAGACGAGCAGGCAGCCAGCTGCTTGGTCATGCTGCAACTTGGCGGCTTTCAGGTCCTCACTTTTTAGAACCTGGCCAAGGCACCAACATTACTTCCAAATCCATGTGCAGAGTGTGGTTATTTTTGGAGTTCCACAATCAGCTGATTCCTTCACTAGTAAACAATTAGATGTTATAGCTTTTGCATCTCTTATAGCTCGCAGACGCATTTTATTAGAATGGAAGTCCAGAAATCCCCCCAAAGTGGCCCAGTGGTTTCAACATTTATTGTATTTCCTTGTTAGAAAAAGTTAACATACAATTAGAGGCTCACATAATTTCTTATCTGTTTGGGGAATCTATGTGGTCGCATATTTGAGTATGAGTATCCTCCTAAATTTCAAACTATAAACTATGTAGTAGTAGTGTCGGTGGAGAGGCTGTTCTCGGTTCTTGCGTCACGTCACGTCACTTCCTGCTTTTGCCGGTGCAAGTCGGCTACTTGCCGGTGTAACTCGAGTTCACTTTTTTTCCCTTTTATACTAAATTGCATATATTCTGTCAATTTTCTTACTACTTAACTTTTTTATATATAAAAGGACTAACGACTGATTAGACATTGCTTACGGTCATTTAATTTTTTTTTTCACAGAACGCTAAGCGTGATAGGGCTTCTCCGCCCAAAAAGCACAAAGGCTCCTTAACCTTAATTCTTTTTTATACCTTTTCTCACGATAAGCGATGAAGTAATATAACTAGCGGCTAAAACCTCCAAAAATATACTTTATTCCAACCGGCGGACTGACGTTAAAAACCGACGCGTAATTTCTCAGCGATCCAGCCAACTAATAACAACGTAAGTGACATCTGTTCTTTTAAATAAGATGCCTAACGGTGATGTTGTTTTCTGTAGTGAGTGTAGAATGTTCAGCCTAGCTCCTCCGTCAGCAGTGATAGTTAAGTAGTGATAACTTATCTGTAAAAGGTGTAGATGGTAGAAGCTCTGACGGAGAAGATCATATTATGGACGCTTGGCTGAAAGTGCCTGGTGATTCTATCTTCACAGTATAGAAAATAGCTAGACCCCTTAGAGGCACCAGCAGTCGAGGTAAATTTTTACCGGGAGCCAGAGCGCCGGACATCAGGGCCAATCTTAAGGTGCTGGCCAGTAATAGACGAGATATTCCAAGATAGTCGCCCATGTCGCACCAACCATCGCCAAGCTCAGACAGTTCGAAGTAACCAAGTCATTTTAAAGAGGTGTGAGCCAGCCAAAACAATGTCGCAGGGCAGTACTTTCTGGCCCTCCCAGCTAGACGAGTTCCGAGACCCACAGCAGGCTCTGGTCGCTGAACTGTTGGCTGTCAAAGTGGTGCTCTGAAAATAGCATAGGTTTTGTAGATAACTGGTCTCACCTTCGGTGGGAAAGCCTGGTCTTTTGTCGATGGTACTCCACCTCGGGGAGTGGTGCTGCCCGATTTCAATGAACATAGCAGCTATTTTATGCAGGTTCAGGTGTAGGTACATTGACAAACCGGGAGCTAGCGTCAGGCTGCAGGCAGAAAGGCTAAACTGACCGCCAAGCGTTTTGAACCGCCACCTAGGTACCACCATATTGACATTGTCTCAGTGCCCGAATTAAAAAATAGTTCGCAGATAAAATGCAGCGCTCTTTTTTCCAATCTAACTTATTAAATTAGAGCAGCTACCTAAGAATATCTGTAGCACTAAGCTGAAAGTAGGACTACTAAATATTAGATCATTAATCACTATGGCACTTATTATTAGTGAAATGATTTCAGACCACGTCCTAAACGCGCTCTGTTTAACTGGAGACATGGGTAAGACCCAACGAGTATTTAGCCTAAATGATGCGACACCCCCAGGATAGAAGCATTATGAGCATAAACCCCTGACTCAGTGGTAAGGGGAGGTGTTGCAAAATTCACGTAAAAGATCTTCAATAACATATAGAAGTCAGGACCCAAATTTACATTTAAATCATTCAATTATTATTCCTTTAGAATTGCAGACATATCTGCAAACCTAACTTTTGTCGCTCCTCCATTACGATTTACTGTCCACCAGGTCCTTGCCCTGAATTCCTAACTGAATTTTCAGAATTTCTGTCAGACCCGCTATTTAACTGAAAGAGTTAACAATTGTGGAGACTAATATCCATGTAGATAATGAAATAAGATCCTCTGACAGCAGCTTTTACTAATTTACTAGATTCCATGGGCATTGTTCGTACGTAACTGGGCCCACTCACAACCGCGGTCATACTCCTTTGATTTAATCCTTCTACTGCTGGTCTTAATGTTGATAATGTAACAGTACTGCCTCTCAGACTAGCATATTATTTCTTGATCACTCATCTCATTACATTTGGATTTTCACTTTAGTCAAAATACAAACACTACACCTCGCTTCTGCTCCAAGCGTACAATCACTTCAGATACAGCTAGTAACTTGATTGATAATCTCCTGATCTGTCGTTCTATAGTGAAATGTCTAATCTTGCTGAACTTGGAGAGTAATAATGATTCATCTAACTTCTACGCCTTCGCTCCACCTTAGGATAAAAATTGTTCGCTAAAAAATTAAAAAGGTCAAGAAACAAAACATCCCCTTGGTATAATGACCACCTACGTAGCCTAAAACAAGGGACACGAAAACTAGAACGTAAGTGGCGGCAAACTAGATTAGTGGTCTTTGAACTAGCATGGAAAGACGCTATGGGAAGCTATAAAAGGCTCTTAGAGCTGCGAAATCAGAATATCTATCATTGCTAATTGAAAATAACAAAAATAATCCTAGGTTTCTATTTAACATGGTATCCAAGCCGACTAATAGCCAGACCACTACTCAAACTGTACCAACATTGTTTTCTAGTGGCGAATTTATGAACTTTTTTGACCAAAGAATTGGTCAATTAGCCAGAATATTCTAAAATCATAACTACAGTGGCTACTTTGACAAGGCAAGTTTCAATACTGCAGCCATCTTATTTTAACCATTTTACCTGCTGACCAGTCAGATCTAACGTCTTAATCCTTTCCTCAAATTCATCTACTTGCATGTTAGATCCTTGTTCCAACAAGGCTACTCAAAGAGATGATTCTAGTAGTGATTAAACCCTCTACTAGCAATAGTTAACTCTATTAGCATTGGTCATTTACCCAAATCTCTAAATTAGCAGTGATTAAACCTTTTGCTGAAGAAGCCTAACCTGATCCCCTGGTAATGTTAACCATAGACCAATATCTAATCTTCTCCATTTATCTCCAAAATAATAGAAAAGTTGGTTGCTAGTCAGCTAACCTCGTTCCTGCAGGAAACCAGATTTATGAAATACTTGAGTCTGGGTTAGGAGCCAACCAGCACAGAGACTGCTCTTGCTGAAGGTAGTGAATGATCTTCTTATCTCTGCTGATCAGGCTATGCCTCGCTCCCTAGTGCTGCTGCTGATCTTAGTGCTGCTTTTTGATACTGCTGATCATGCCATCTTGGCAGATAGACTTGAATGTTGTTGGTATCAGGAAGTGGCCCTCTCTCTTGGTTCAGATCCTCACCTTTCAGACCGCTTATCAGTATGTGGATGCAAATGATGATTCTCTGAGCACGCTAGGGTGAAATATGGAGTACCACAAGTGACTGCCTTTTAGGTCCCTGTTGTTCGCTGTACATGCTACCTTAGGCTCAGTCATTCGTGAAGCATGGAATTAGTTTCCACTGTTTTGCAGACGATACACAGTTATATATATCGGCTAAACCAGAAGACAGACAGCAATTTCAGGAAATGGAAAAATGCTTATGTGACATAAAAAAGTGGATGTCGGACAACTTCCTCCAGCTAAATCTGGACAAGACTGAGGTCCTTCTACCGGGTACCAACGCCACCAGAAGTCAGCTATCTGACATCACGGTCAGTCTTGATGGATTACTCCATTGTACCAAGTAATGTTGCTGTTAAAAACCTTGGTGTTACTTTAGACTCCAATCTTCATTCGATCTACATGCTTTCTACGACATTAATTGCCTTCTTTCACCCGTAATATTACAACTAAGAAACGCGGCTATTTCAAGATGCAGAGAAATCCAAGTCTATGCATTTATTATCTCAAGACTCGACATTGCAATGTCTTATTCTCTGGTTGTCCAAATAGGTTGTTAAATAAACCCAGCTAGTTCATATAAATGCAGCAGCTTGGTGAGTCTCACTAAACTAAAAATATGATCATATCACCCCAATTCTATCCTCACTCCACTGGCTGCCAGTAAAATTGCGGTCGAATTATAAAAGTACTTCTCTTGACCTATAAAGCTCTAAATGGTCTTGCACCGCAGTATGAGTGATTCCCCATTTGCACTTTGCTAACCGGGTATGTGACGCTTCTGATCGCAAGACGAGATCTTTTAGCAATACCTAGAATAAAGAACGTTATCAAAGAGCATTTGCTCATAAAGCGCCACACTAGGAATAAACTACCCGTTAGTGTTCGAGCCAGAAAACACCGCTTTGAAGTCAAGGCTTAAGATCTCTACTTGTTTAGTCAGTCTTTTGGATATTAAAATCCTTTTTCAGTTAAAGGCGAGATCTGGGGGTTCATGGCTTGAGATTAAAGGTGAAAGGGGGATTGGTGCTGTCATCCTACCACTCTTGCTGATCGCTCAAGTTTGCAGATGGTGGTTTGGTGTGATGCCGAGACCCCTGGAAGCCCTCATGTCTGTGTTACCTTCCAGCTCTCCCTTCTTAGAAGGCTAGGGCTGCCATAGCTATTCTAGCATTGCCGGAGGTTAGGTTAGGGCACTTAACTTTCTCCTCTTCTTTTTCCGAGTTGTTCCTTTAGCTGATCCCGGATGGCGCTTGGCTGATCAACCCTCACACCGACTCCTTGAGATGCTCCAGCGACACTGACCATTCGACCACTAAGTTGACGCTGATCAACTGAACTCACCAGGAGTCCCGAGACGCCTGAGCTGATCGCTGACCTTGTCAACTCTCCCAGCTGATCCTGACGACTGAACCTCAAGACTAGACTCTATGGGGGCATCATCATGAAACCAACGGGAGTTTTGACCCTATGGACGCTTCACTGACTTAGCAGCACAATACTGAATCATTTCAGCTAGCGTTTGAGAGGGTCCCCTTCAGGCTCCATCAACAACCCGATTCAAATATCCCTTGACCATTTTTGTATCTTTGCTTCTTTAAATAACTAACAACTCATCTTGAACTATTGCTTGTTGTACATTAAATGTTCGTGCACCCAGTCGCCCACAGAGGAGGATGGGTCCTCCGAGTCTTGGTTCTCTCAAGGTTTCTTCCTACTAGAGGGAGTTTTTCCTTGTCACTGTCGCCTCAGGCTTGCTTGTTGGGGGGTTTAGTTCGGTTATATGTAAAGTGCTTTGTGACAATGACTGTTGTTAATAGCTCTATATAAATAAATTTGAATTGAATTGAACGAATAGCACTTAAACTAAAGCCCACTTAATTATTATTAATTATTTATTTTAGGTATGTATTTATTGGATGATGTATGATGATGATGATGATATTATTATTATTATTATTATTATTATTATTATTATTATTATTATTATTATTGTTTGTTTTTTTGGACATAGGTGGATGTGTATATTGTTACCGGTTTGTCTATTAAAAAACAAGCACAAATGTTTTTATTGCATCTGTTTCATGTATATGTTATGTACGTTGCTAATAAAAAATAAATATTCAGCTACAGGTGTGCGGGGTTGAGCAGGAGGTCGGGACAGCTTCAGAATTTGATGTTTAATTAATTCAGTGGATACTAGTCAAGATTAAATATGAACAGACATGTGCAGCACACTACAGATTCATTTTAATTTCATCGTTAATTTACATTTACAGCATTCTCAGCAGCTGCCCTTAAGGAAAATCTACATCAGTTAATTCAGGGACAGTCTCCCTGCAGCAACTTTGGGGTTAAGAGTCATGCTCAGGAACCCAGTGGTGGTAGTGCTGGAGTTAGAATTCGAACCAGCGACCTCTTGGTCCAGAGACCTAGCCCTAACTCTAACCCCTAATATTTATTTGGGATACGCTATCTTTGCACTCTTTGCAGCCGTGTAGCAGAAGCCGCTGTCCCTCCGAGAGCGCCTGGCTCATGTAGCTGCATTTAGCTGCAGAGAAGGAAATAATCACATCACATCACATTAAGCACAACACAGAGTGAAAAAGAGCCGAACAATTACAACAGTTTAATGGAGAGCGCAGGAGCGTGCAACACCAACGACTTCAGATCCATTAACTTCTAGCTCACAGGACATGAGTCGTAATCATCAGCGCCAAGAACAAAAAACCCAAACCCAGTCATCGCTTGAGACGCTAAGCAGGTGCCACGGCACCGAGAATGAACAACCTGTGTAATTACAGCCCGCTGCAGATGAACAAGGCGACAAGGTGCAAAAATTCACGCCAAAGCATCTCAGCCTCGTTCATCCTCCTCCTCCTCCACCTGACTACTCACTCTCATTACCGCATATTACTCCCTTGAAGGATCAGAGTCAAATGTCAGCAAAAAGGTGAAACATGAGGCGACGTGAGGAGAGAGAAAGAAAGAGAGTAGTGACGAAAGAGGAAGAGTGAAAAAGAGAGAAACAGAAAGAAACAGAGAAAAAGATGGAGAGAAAAGGAGAAAGACTAAAATATCGAGAGAGAGAGAGAGAGAGAGAGAAGGGAAAAGAAAAAGAAAGAAGAGATAAGTCAGAGAAAGAGAGACATGAGGAAAGAGAAAGAAAAGAGAGAAAACAGAGAATGTGAGAAAGAGTGAAAGAAAGAGGAAGAGAGAGAGAAATATAAAAACAGCAACAGAGAGAAAGAAGAGGAAAAAGACAAAGAAAGAAAGAAAGAAAGAGAGGAGTAAAAAGATAGAGGGAGAGGGAGAAAGAGAGAGAGTAAAGGACACAGAGAGAAGGAAAGAAAGAAAGTCAGCAGAAAGATGCAGCGAGAGGAGTGAAAGAGGAAGAAAATAAACTTACGCCGGGCATCTTCTACAGCAGCTTCTCCACGGACGGGCAGAAAAGTCTTCAACAGTTAGACGGAGACAGAATATTTCTCCTGCACTCAACCATCTATTCTGCAAGATGAGAAGAAGAGGAGGAGGAGGAAGAGGAGGGAAAAGGCAATAAAAGTACAATGACAGCACTGTAAATACACTACTGAATGATTTTTATTAACTTAATGATTTATTAGATCTACATTTGACCCATCAGTGGAGGAGCAGTGGCCAACTGACGTGGCACCCGGGGAGCAGTGCTGGGGACGGTACCTTGCTCGTGAGTACCTCAGTGGTACCTTTACCAGTATGGGATGTGAGCCAGCAAGCTTCTGATCAAGCGGCTAACACCCTAACCAATACGCCACCAACTGTCCCAAATGTTCATGTTGCACCGCGGATTTGAACCAGCCCTGTGCAGGTTGAGGGTGGAGGACCTTACTGCTTCGGACATTTGCTAACATATTTTTGGTATAAAGAAATGTATGGGGAACATACTCTTTGTATCTACACCTTATGTAATATGTGCATACAATGTCCTCACATATTTGTGTGTTAAAATGTGTGAGTGTGTGTGTGTGTTTGAGGTGTGTGTCTCGAATTTCATGCAATACACATCCGCCCTGCAGCTCTCGGCTTCCGGCCCACAGCTCCTCAGGTTCGATACATGACATCGCTCACGCTGCAGGTTCGCTCACAATGACAACCTTCCAACTGACTCAAGCCCTGGACTCAAGGAATTCAGCACACACACACACACATACACACACACACACACACACACAGTCTTGTATTACTATCTTAGTGAGGTCTTTCCATAGACTCCTATAATGACTAAAGTATTATAATTTTACACCTACATTCCAATCCTAACCTCAACCTAACCTCAGTAACCAAAAGCACATCTTTTACCTCTTTTAGTTTCTCAAATAAAACAAGCACATTTTCTATAAAGTCATTTCTCCTCATGGGGATCTCTCAAATGTCCCCACAAAGCCCCAAAAACAGATTTTAGTGATTTTAGGAGACAAAAAGGTCCCCACACTGCCATAAATACCCGGCCCACACACACACAAAGGACAAACACACTTTAACAGCCTGCAACAAAAACAAACACTGATTGCTATTCGTGGGGGTGCGCTTGACTCCGGCCCTCACTAATCTCATATGGATGAGGAGATTAAACTCTGACATTGAGGCGATCACACACACACACACTCACAGAGTTTTGGGTGAGGCGGAAATGTCATCAGGACAATGTCAAAGATTATTTAATCCTTCATTTCAGCCACATCACACACCTGCCAGGAGCTGCACCACATCTGCCTGGGACAATAACACACCTCTAATGACTTTAAAAAGTTAAAACAAAATGGAGAGTAATGTTAACGTTCACTCACACACCCACGGCTGCATCTCTTTCCAGAAACAGAAATGTAAATTCTGCATTTCTAATTTTCTCTTTTGCACAAATGGGTTTTATGTGAGAAAATATTCATATATATTTGCAAAAATAAACAAGTAGTTTTCGATTTTCTGAGCAAATGAAGCTGTGGATTCTGAGGCCTGAAGAGGAATCAAACTCTTCCCTTCCCACTCGTTTTTAACCTTCACATGGTCACTAATCCCACTCCGACCTCCTTCTCCGGGAAACCGCTTTAAATGTAGATTAAGCTCTTGTTTTGAGTGTTTGTGCTGCTAAAAGCGTGTGTTGAGAGCTCTCATTATGTCATCAAAGTGTGTTTATTGATCACAGGTGGAACTTCACCAGTCAAGCCGTGTGTTTGACAAGATTGTTATGTTAAAAGCACTTCGAAAGAACGTCTAACGTTCCTCTGCAGGTAAGGAATGGATGGATGGTGCACTTGGAAGAAGATGAAGAAGAAGGAGGACGGAGTATGTCTCCGAGCTTTGAATTTATTGACGGCTTTGTGTTGAAGCAGCTATGGAAAAATTAGGGTGAAAGTGAACTAAAATCACCTAAACACAAAAAGCACACAATCGAAAAGACCACAAGCACTGTCTAGACTGAGCAGATTTCAAGTCTGCTTAGTCCAAACTAACTCAGCCTCTGAGGCTACATTGATGAAGTATGAGTTCAAAAGGGGAGGCGCTGTAAGTCAAACTGTAACTGTAAATCTGAATATTTACGGGTTTGCCTCTATTTTGTGCTTGGACCCCTCTAATTGCAGCCATATTTCACACATATTATTATTATTATTATTATTATTATTATTATTATTATTAGTAGTAGTAGTAGTAGTAGTAGTAGTAGTATTGTTACATTATTATTGTTGTTGATGTATCTGTCATTACTCCCTAAACCACTGATCTAATTGGATTAATCTAAATTAAGACGTGAACACCTCCATCGAGCCGCCCACACGTCCGTCCTCTCACCACCACTTCTAACTTCACGTTAAGTTCACTCGAGCGCAGTTGTACTAATTTGTAATCTGGAGGCCGTGTTTGCCGTCATCATCGTCAAGGTGTCAGGACAGAGGGATGAGGGATGAAGGATGGAGGTCACTGGCGTTCTGACCTCTTCTCTGATTATTAAACACTTGAAACTCACATAAAGCCAGCAGCACTCAGCCTCTTCACATTCCACTCAGAGAGGAGGAGGAGGAGGAGGAGGAATACATGAGCGGAAGGAGGGAGAGAGGGGTAAAAGAGGAGGGGAGGATGAAGGAGAAAAGAGGAGAAAAGGGGTGGAGAGGGGGAGTGTGTGTGTAGTTGAGGAGGATGGGGGAGTGTGTGGGAAGTTAAGGAGGATGGGGGAGGTGGGGAGAAGTTGGAGGATGGGGAGTTTGGGGGGAGGTGTGGGGGAAGGAGGCGGATGGGGAGGTGGGGTAGTTGAGGAGGATGGGGAGTTTGGGGGAGGTGTGGGTAGGTTGAGGCGATGGGGGAGTTTGGGGGAGTGTGGGGTAGTTGAGGGAGATGGGGAGTTTTGGGGAGGTGTGTGTAGTTGGAGGTGGGGATGGGGGGAGGGGTAGTTGGAGGAGGATGGGGGAGTTTGGGGGAGGTGTGTGAAGTTGAGGAGGATGGGGGGAGTTTGGGGGAGTGTAAGAAGGAGGCGGATGGGGAGTTTGGGGGAGTGTGGGTAGTTGAGGAGGATGGGGAGTTGGGGGAGTGTGTGGGGTAGTTGGAGAGGATGGGGGGGAGTTTTGGGGGGGAGGTGTGGGTGTTGAGGCGGATGGGGGAGCTTTGGGGGGAGTGTGTGTAGTTGGAGGAGATGGGGGAGTTTGGGGGAGGTGTGGGTAGTTGAGGAGGATGGGGAGTTTGGGGGAGGTGGGGGTGTAGTTGGAGGAGGATGGGGAGTTTGGGGGAGGGGGAAGTTGAGGAGGATGGGGGGGGTTTGGGGAGTGTGTGGGGAAGTTGAGGAGGATGGGGAGTTTGGGGGAGTGTGTGAAGGAGGTGATGGGGGAGCTGGGGAGGTGTGTGTAGTTGAGGAGGACAGTTTGGGGGAGGTGTGTAGTTGGGAGGAGGATGGGGAGTTTGGGGAGTGTGTGTAGTTGAGAGGATGGGGAGTTTGGGGGAGTAAGAAGTTGAGGAGGATGGGGAGTTTGGGGAGGTGTGTGGGGTTGAGGAGGATGGGGAGCTTTGGGGGGAGGTGGGGGTGGCTGGAGGAGGGGATGGGGAGCTTGGGGGGGAGGGGAAGTTGAGGAGGATGGGGAGTTTGGGGGGAGGTGGGTAGTTGAGGAGGATGGGGATGGGGGAGGTGGGTAGTTGAGGAGGATGGGGAGCTTGGGGGGAGGTGTAGCTGAGGAGGATGGGGGAGTTTGGGAGTGTGTGTAGTTGGAGGATGGGGTTTTGGGGAGTGTGTGTGTAGTTGAGAGGATGGGGAGTTTGGGGAGTGTGTGTGTAGTTGAGGTGATGGGGAGTTTGGGGGGAGTGTGTGTAGTTGAGGAGGATGGGGGAGTTTGGGGGGAGGGGAAGTTGAGGAGGATGGGGAGTTTGGGGGAGGTAGAAGGAGGAGGATGGGGGAGTTTGGGGAGGGGGGTAGTTGAGGAGGATGGGGGAGTTTGGGGGGAGGTAGAAGTTGAGGAGATGGGGAGTTTGGGGGGAGGTGTGTAGTTGAGGATGATGGGGAGTTTGGGGGAGGTAAGAAGGAGGCGTGATGGGGAGTTTGGGGGAGGTGTGTAGTTGAGGCGGATGGGGAGTTTTGGGGAGTGTGTGGGTAGTTGAGGAGGATGGGGGTCAGGGGAGTGTGTATGTAGTTGAGGAGGATGGGGAGTTTGGGGGGAGTGTGTGGGTAGTTGATATGTGATGGGGAGCTTGGGGGGTGTGTGGATAGTTGAGGAGGATGGGGGAGTTTGGGGAGTGTGTGGGTAGTTGGAGGAGGATGGGGAGCTAGGGGAGTGTGTGTAGTTGAGAGGATGGGGGTTTTGGGGAGTGTGTGTAGTTGAGGAGGATGGGGGTTTTGGGGGGGAGTGTGTGTGTGGGAAGGAGCGGATGGGGGAGTTTGGGGGAGGTGTGGGTAGTTGGGAGGAGGATGGGGGGTTTTGGGGGAGGGAAGGAGGCGATGGGGGAGTTTATGGGGAGGGTAGTTGAGGAGGATGGGGAGTTTGGGGGAGGGTAGTTGAGGCAGGATGGGGAGTTTGGGGGAGTGTGGGAAGGAGGCGTGATGGGGGAGTTTGGGGAGTGTGGGGTAGTTGAGGAGGATGGGGGAGTTTGGGGGAGTGTGTGTAGTTGAGGCGGATGGGGAGTTTGGGGGAGGGGGGTAGTTGAGGAGGATGGGGAGTTTGGGGGGAGGTGGGTAGTTGGAGGTGAGTGTGTGTGTAGTTGGAGGAGGATGGGGGAGTTTGGGGGGAGTGTGTGGTTGAGGAGGATGGGGGGAGTTTGGGGGGAGGTGTGGGAGAAGTTGAGGAGGATGGGGGGAGTGGGGGGTAGAAGTTGAGGAGGATGGGGGGAGTTTGGGGAGTGTGTGTAGTTGAGGAGTATGGGGAGTTTGGGGAGTGTGTGGGTAGTTGAGGAGGATGGGGGAGTTTGGGGAGTGGGTGTTGAGGAGGATGGGGAGTTTTGGGGGGAGTGGGGTAGTTGAGGGGAGGATGGGGGAGCTTGGGGGGAGTGTGTGTGTGTTGAGGAGGATGGGGGAGTTTGGGGGAGTGTGGGGTAGTTGAGAGGATGGGGAGTTTGGGGGAGGTGTGTAGTTGAGATGGGGAGTTTGGGGGAGGTGTGTGTAGCTGGGAGGAGGATGGGGGAGCTTGGGGAGGTAGAAGTTGAGGAGGATGGTGGGGAGCTTGGGGAGTAAGAAGGGAGGAGGATGGGGAGTTTGGGGAGGTGTGTGTATGAGGAGGATGGGGGAGTTTTAGAGTGTGTGGGTAGTTGAGGAGGATGGGGGAGCTTTGGGGGGAGGTAAAAGGGGAAGGAGGAGGATGGGGGAGTTTGGGGGAGTGTGTGTGAAGTTGAGGAGGATGGGGAGTGTGTGGGTGGGGTTTAGAGAATGTTCTGGATTTGAGCTCTTTCACGTGCCTGGTGCTCCCCGGTAGTGGGCAGGTGAGGGCGTCTGCAGAGACCAGGCTGAAGCACAGCATGTGAGCCACTACACACACCTCCCTACACACACACACACACAATACCCTGACCACCTGGGCGCCTATACGACACACAGCAGCAGCAGCTTAACAGCACGGGCATGCTGAAGAGGGTGTGTAGGTGTGCAGAGGAGTGTGAGTGTGTGTGTGTGTGAGAGAGAGAGAGAGAGAGAGAGAGAGAGAGAGAGGGAGAGAGGAAGTGAAAGAGAGACTGAAAGAATAAAAGACAGACCAAAAAACAGGCAGAGAGAGAGAGAGAGAGAAACAAAGACAGCGAGAGAGACAGATAGACAGATAGATAGATAGATAGATAGATAGATAGATAGATAGATAGATAGATAGATAGATAGATAGATAGACAGTATACAGATAGACAAGATGTAGATAGATGGATAGATAGATAGATAGATAGATAGATAGATAGACAGATAGATAGACAGATAGATAGACACAGAGCTTACAGACAGAGCACAGATAGACAGACAGAGCTTATAGATAGATAGTATATAGATAGACAGATAGATAGAAATGTATATACAGATGTATATATAAATAGATGACAGAGTGATAGGTATAGATAGATAGATAGATAGATAGATAGATAGATAGATAGATATATAGATAGATAGACAGATAGGAGCAATAGATAGACAGACATGTTTATAGATAGACAGAGACAGAGCGTATTAGATAGATAGATAGACAGATAGACAGATAGACAGACAGACAGACAGATAGACAGACAAGACAGATGACAGGGACAGATGGGTATTAGGTGACAGATAGATGATAGACAGATAGATAGATAGATAGATAAAGAGATAAAGAGCTAGATAAAACAATAGACAGAGGGTCTGCTTCACCTTTAATGTCATTTGGCCAGTATTCCTTGTAGACTCCATGATGCTCCCTGAACCAGGAAATTTCGGAGAAAATCACTTCACATCTAGGACAAGCTCCAGTCACCAAGCACAGCAGAGAGAGAGAGAGAGAGAGAGGGATGGATAGAGAGAGGATAAGAGGAAGGAGAGATGATTGGGGTTTATTACAGAAGCACACTGCTAACTGCTGCATAAATGTACAGTTCTCTACAGTATTTTTCTTGCATCTTTACAAACGCGGCGACTGTATTTTGTCAAAAGAAAGGCTGTAAATCTACATCAAGGCGTTTCTTTATATATACGGTAACACACTGTAAACTGACAGCATTCACAATCCCATTCAGGACCCAGAAAGTACATTTATATTTTTTTACAGTTCAACCAACTGTAAGCCATAGTCATATTCTTCTTTGTTGCTTGAGAGCATGTACTGTTAAATTAATGTTTTACCAGAGTAATTACAGTATTGCAAATATCAAATACAGTATATTAGCTGTAAAAATATTGACTGTGGCTGGCAACTCTGCTGCTAGTATGGCACTAGCCTGCAATAGCTAGGAATGTAATTTTTGGCTTTACAGTGAGAGGAACAGCTCTGCGCCCGACATTGCTGTAGAGGACCGACTGCATGGCGTTCGGTTTGTAATACTAGAGCGGAGCCAGAAGACGATACCACGTAACGACGGCGTCACACAGAGAATTTCCATTAAGAGTCAGCGAGAAGGAGCAGAAAAAAACCCACGAGCTGTAATCGTCAGAAAATTGAATTTCACTTACTGCGATTGAGGTTAGGACACTGCACGATGTAGCCGCTCGGAACAAACACAAACCTCACGTCCTGCATGACGCCCTGCAGAGAGGGAGAGGGAGAGAAAGAGAGAGTTAAACAATTATTATATTTTTGCATGAAATTTCAAATTCAGAGTCCGAAATTTTCCTCACACACACACTCACCTGTTCTAAAGACCAGGCACAGCACTATTAAAGGGTAATGTAGTGAGAGCGAGTTTAGTGTGTGTATGTGTGTGTATGAGTGTGTGTAGTCTGTAGATCATTTACTGCCTTCCGCATCATTTGCCATATAATTCATGTTAAGCTTAAAGTCATATATTGTTTTGCTATCAGTGATTTCCACACAAACCCCTAGACAAAGTTGGCCCATTTATGGAAGAAAAAATGTGAGTGTATGCTTGTGAGTGCATGAGGTGTCCAATAAGAGTGTGTGTGTGTGTGCATGAGTAAACATGTAGAAGTGTTCGCATACACAAGTGTAAGTGTGTGTGTGCGTGTGTCTGTATCATCAGACCTCTTTTGCAGCAGGTTGCATGCAGGTGCTGCTGGTGTGTGTGTGAGTGTGTGTGTGTGTGTGGTGATGCTGCAGTGTGAAGCCGGAATAAAGAAAAGCTTATTACAACCACCAGGACAGTGGATCTCACACACCGAACACAATATCCTCACATTATCCGAGAGCTACATTATGAGTCCATCATACGTAACGCTATTTCAACGTCATGTCAAAGTCACTGCAACAGCAGCAGCAGCAGCACAATGTTCTGTAGCTCTGTGTAATGTAGGAAATAAACAAACAAAAAATATATATTCAGTATTGTGTAGAGCCAGCCAGCACCTGGGATTCTGCAGCAAAATTTCAGCCCACAACCTGCTCCTGCCCTGAACATGCCACGCTTCCACACACTAACACACGCGATAAGCGCAATCGCTTAGAAGATTACAGCCAGAAAGAGATTTTTTCCCACAAAGTTTGCTCCTCATAATTAGCTGAGATGAAATGTGATACATCATCAGCACCTTTACTGCATGTGATGAACCAGATCGCAAACAAAACGATTTCTGTGGTCAAAAACTGACCAGTGTAGGAGGTTTGTGAGTGTACAGGTTGCTCTACAGTGTCTCTAGAATACTGATGCATTGCAGAACCAAACCGTCAGAAAAATCCACATTTCAAACTGCCAAACTAGAGTGAGTTGAGACTAAAGCCATATTCAAAACCTTAACAGAATCTAGAGAGATATTATAAGAGCACGACACAAAAATTCCATTACATTAAATGATCCACACATTTGCATAACAAGATCAGCCTGTGCAAATCCCAGAATCTCGGCTTGGGAGAGAATTGACCTGCTGTAATCTCAACATATCACACTTCCTAATTCCTGCTAGACATGTAGTCAGAGTAATAGTGAGTTGCTTGATCGCCTGTGACCTCACTCAAAGTGATCTGCCCACAAACAAAATGTTTGTAGACAGGTTGTAGCAAACTGTAGTAGTTTCTCGAGTCCCGCCTCGAGACCAGTTTTTGTTCTTTGCCCCGACTCGGCCAGATTTGAACTCAGATTTGGTCATGACTGACAAAGAGGCCTCGGGATTTTATTTGTCAGTCACTGGTGCAAACTTGCAGCAATCTTCTGGCAACAAAAACAAATTGCCACTAGTGACGAACTTGTGGTGAACTTTAGGTGACAGATTTGCCAGGTGCATAAGTTTTCCACAAAGTTTGCTAGAAGTTCACCAGTTAATCACAAACCCACTTGTATGTGAAAATATGAGCTAGCGTAAATTTACAAAAACATAACGACAATTGTTAGCCAGAAGTCAAACATTTTGATTTGTGTCCAATCAGGCTTTTGGCAGCCCCCAGTGCTTTTTAAATTGTAGTTAGTGTGAACAAGGCTATGTAATCTGTACTCAGAGAAGGTTTGGGAAACTTTCTTCCTGTTATTATCTTCAGCTAATTGGTTGTTGATTCTAGCTATGTAAAATAATGTCAAAAGTTATTCATGAAAGCACATGTTTTCCTTAATAAAGGAGTCCAGTGAATAAACCACCATTGTGTCTGGATAAAATAGCCTTCTTTCTTCTTTTTGTTGCCACGAACTCCCCAGCCGTCCTCCTCCAGTTTTGGCCCCACGTGTCAAAACGAGCGTGCAGTTCACCACCATCACAAGCCCAATCGAAGCCACTTTCCTGTTTCATCCTCATGTGGATTCATTCTCCTGACTAATTTGTCCCCATCAAGACATCTTTGCCGCCGACGCCGTTGTTAGTGAGGTTTTTCGGTCTCGCGAGCTGCTCTCTGTGCCAGATTCGACAGCGCTGGGGAGAAACAGCGGTGCTGACGGAGGAGTGTGGACGATAAAGCGCTGCTAATATCTGCTGCAACACCACTCCATCCGCAGGGTAGCGTGGTGTGTGTGTGTGTTGGTAATAATAACCTGTTTATTAGACTCAGTGATTTAAGCCAGGATAATGACAGGCTTTTCACCACATGCTCGCTGGTTTACAGGAGGCTTATAAATGTGCAGTGTTGTTTCTGGCTCTCGCTGAACCTTGGAGTAAATTTACATCCTAACTCCCTTAACCATTACACTAACAATGTCTCAGTTTCCTTCATATCAGAATATAAGCATGCTCACAGTTGAACTGAATTTAAAAATTTTGATCATCTCAGTATTAAAATGTTTACAATATCGTATCAGAGTGTTCAGGTAAATGAAAGTTGTTAAATTAGATGCTGAAATCATTTATTTTTCCTCAAAGCAAAGGTTTACCGTCATAATCAAATTCATTTGAGCATTTTATTTGGAGTGAAACTAGCCACCCATTTACATCGATAGGCTTTTATAACGTCTCCTGCTGTGCCGCTTGCCCCATTGACTTTCACTCATTTCACACATTAGCGATTAGTAAGCTTTTGCAAAAGAAACAAAGTGAGTGTCTGTTTTCTTGTGCAACCCGTAAATCAGAGAGAGCAGCTCAGATTGCTAATATCATGTGTAATTATTGAACACTGCTGATCATCGCTGAATTATGGGGCTGTGTTTGAGTTCAAAATAGACCCGAGTAAATATAGCGTAGAGAGAGAGCTGCTGAATTAAATATACCTTTCCCCTAATGGAGACGCTTTTATCGCGGAAGTCTTTTCTTCAGTCTGGCAGCAGATTTAAGTGCTCCAAACGGAGAGCAATCCCCATTTTCAATAAACGCGGTTGTTTTTTCCTTTCCATCATAAATTGTAAAGAAGTAAGTATGCTGCGCGGTAGGCTTTTTTATCATCTGAACAGAATTAATATGTACTCGCCTCATCACAGCACTGTCACTCTGATGAATACAGTCCTGAGCAACAAAGCGCCCTTTTTCAAAAAACACAATCGTATGGCAACAGAAAATGAACGCTATCAATATTTCGGGTTATTACGCCTGGCGCAGGGGCGGCGGCCATTCCCAGCAGAATTTTTGCTCTTGGATCTTTGCGAGGCTGTCGGGGGATACTGCAACTTTGGGAACAGATGTGTATTGTCTCCAGTTTGTGCAGAGACGTTTTCCCACTTTTCATCTTAATGTCTGAGAGGGGCTTTGCGCTGAGCGACTGCTCACAGATGATGATTGTAATGGCACTTTGATACATTTTTGTTTGCAAGCCAAACCAAGCAAATCTGTTTTTGGTTTTTAGAAAGCAGGACGTGACTAAAAATAGCAATTGTTGCAGGTTTACATCAAATCCTTCAATCCCTTTTTGTCACAAGTATTCTTGCGGTAGAAAACACATTTAAGTCTATAAACACTCACATCTTAATGGTTTATTACAGATTTGCTGAACCTGTATTCTTAAAGTTTCCCTATTCATTTTTACATTCAACATACCTTGGGTTCTACTTAAGATTGGGATGTGTTCAGCAGCAGCACTGGAGCAGATTGTGTAGTTTAGAAGGTTGTTTAGATTTTAAGTTTGTAATCTGGGTAATTTGTGGACTGTAAAGTTTGTGTAGGTTATGCATTTAATGAGTTTGTGAATATTTGTGGTTTGCGTAGATTGTGAATGCTGTGTAGTTTAGAAATTACTGATGTTGATGTGGTTTGTGGGGTTTGTGTAGTTTGTGACGTTTGCAGAGGTTGTACCTTGAAGAGGCCGTGGTGATGAGCGTGCTGACCGAGCCAAATGCCACTTCCTGCTGTCAGATTCATCTGAGGAGGATCAATCACTCGCTCATAAATCCTACAGAGAGAGAGAGAGAGAGAGAGATGGAAAGAGAGAAATGAAGAGAAAGAAAGGCAAAGAGACAGATACGGGGGGAAAGAAAGAGTGATAAAGAGAAAAGGGAGAGAACGGGAGAGAGAAAAGCATGAAAGAGAGAGAGAGGTGGAGGTCAGAGAGAGAGAGAGGGAAAGGAAGAGGGTTACATCACACTCCAGTTCCACAAGCTACAAATGAAGAGAAACGCAGCTCAGTGTCTCCATGTCAGCTCAGCTGCACCACATCACGCCTCCTCCGTCACGCAGGGTTCAGCAGCTCAGAGACGCGCGTTTGTTGGAGAGAGAAGCAGAAACACAACCGCAAAATAATCAAATAAATACAATCAACTAGAAATAATCCTGCTGCTGCGGCGCGTGTTGCTTCCAGATTCCAGTTGACCACATCACACACACAATACGCCCACATAACACTGAGCAGATCCAATCAGAGAGGTGTGGAGTGTAAAAGGTGTGTGTGGTTTGTGACGTGTGTGTGTGTGTTTTCTCTCTCCTGCTTTCAGATGAAATGGGATCTTCTTCTCACACACAGTACGACTGTCACGCACATGACAGAGCGATAGAAAGAGCATTTGAGGGCGGAGGCAAGACAGGCTGAGAAAGAAGACAGAGAGGGAGGGGGGAGGGAAAGAGAGAGGAAGTGAGGGAGGGAGGGGGAGGGGGGTGCACAGAGGGAGTGAGGGAGCGATAGTGAAGGAGGGAGAGAGAAAGAACGTGACAGAAGGAGGGAAGGAGGGAATAAAAGAGAGAAAGAAGCCAAGATTTAAAGAGGGAGCAAATAAAAGACGGAGGGAAAGAAAAAGGGATGGAGGGAGGAAGGGAAGGACAGAGGGAATAAGGAGAGAAGGAGGAAGTGAAGGAAGGACGCAGAGAGGGAGGGAAAGACAGAGGGACAGAGGGAGGAAGTCAAGGACAGAGTGAAGGAGGTAGGTAGGGAGGAAGGGAAGGAGGGAATGAAGAAGTTTAAGAATGAGGGAGGGGGTGAAGGAGGGAGAGAGGGAAGGGGAGAGGGAGGGACTGAAAGGGGGCGTGAGGAAGGAAAGGATGGAGTAAATGAGGGAGAGTATGATGGAGGTAGTGAGGCAGGGATGTAGGGACGGAGGGGGGATAGTGAACCCGGGGTGAAAGAGGGAATGAGGAAGGAAGCAAAGGAGGAGGAAGGGAAAGAGAGGGAGTGAAGGAGTGGGGAGGGTGTAAAGAGAAGGAAGAATGAAGGAGGGAGGGGTGAAGGATGGAGTGATAGGAGAGGAAGTATATTTGATATCTTCTCTGTGCTGACTGACTGCAGAAATCCCTCCTTCCAGCAACACAATGCAGGTTTGATGTTATCACGCCTCAGCATCGAGAGAGCGCTGCAGCTGCCAGACGCCAGACTCACAACTCTCTCTCTCTCTCTCTCTGTTAGGAAATTTACCCTGTGATCAGAGACCGCTGGCTCAAGTTCCGTACTCCTAAAGGTACCGCTGATGTCCCCAAACTACTTCTCTGCAGGTGCCTCACATCAGCTGCCCACTGCTCCTTCACGGATGGGTCAAACGCAGAGGTCACATGTGTATGTGGTGCCCTGCGTGTTGTGCTGTGTTCACTATCACTCTCTTAAATTCACTTAAGGAGCGCAGTGGGCAGGGTCCATAACACACCGGTCACACCGTCGTCACGCCAACATCTCACCGTGCCAACCCTACCGACACCCATCACCACGCTAACACAATTACACCAGCAGACTCTCAATATGAAGCACGCTCACGACCATTAAGACCTCGTTTTTACTTCCTGACAGTAAAGCAGCTTCCAAACGAACGTCCGTGTTCATCAGCAGCAGTGGATCAATACCCCAATAAAGAGAGATTCCTCCACTTCACTCCATCCATCCATCCATCCATCCATCACGGCCCGGAGCATCCGTGAGTATTTACAGCAGTGTTGGTGCTGATATTTGATTTCCCTGATGAGCTCATCTCCTTACAGACAGGAAGATAATTACTCTAATTAACTGTTGACACGGATGATTGATAAAAAGCTATTCACAGATACAGCCGTGTAAATCAGCTCAGCTCCACCCTGCAGAACGGACAGCTCTACCCGGGGTGAAGTCAAGCTAGCAGCTCTTCCCTCCTCACATTCACATTCCACATCACTGTTATATGGGAATTATCTGATGGATGTTCCTAGAACCACGCTAAAGTGTTTCACATTTCACTACGCAAAGTTCCTGTGTGGTGTATAAACTGGGCACGCACCCATCCAACTTTTTTAGTTCCGATACCAAAACTTATTGATCACATCCTTTTTGACAGCATGGTGACAGGACTCTTTATGAGAGTGATAAGTGAGCAAGTGCAGTTCTTCTGTGCAGCACTTTTACAAGCTTTCTCTCTTCACGAGCTGTAGAACTTGATCTTTCTGTCGAGTGTCCTGCCAGAGCAACTCTGCCGTTTAGGGTCGGGAGTGAGACGCTGTAATCAGAAGCAGTAAAGATTTGCGATCGGTGTAATAAGTGTTGAGCTTCTCCGGACCGGAGGAACGTTTTTGCAGCAGCGTTGAGCCGGAGCTCGGGGAGAGTCTGTTTAACATCAGCCGGCTTCTCAAGGTTAGAACTTTAAATTGGCCTCAGCGAGGCTGAATCAGCTCAAACTGCACCCGAGCGTCACTGTAATGCGGTCAGGAAAATCAGTCGTATTCTTCACATGCTGGACGACGATGTGATGAACCTCTTCATGTTTAGGTACGACTTTCCTTATCAAGCCTCAAATACAGTGTGTGCAAGTGTTTACAGCTTTTGTAGATTTGATGTAGCACAGTGGACAGTGGAGCGATTCCTGCTGTGAGCTGTAAAGATGCTTGTAGAAAAGTGTGAAGAGGAGAAATGATACAGGACGTTTCTAGATGTTTCTGCTGATTAAAGCTGAACTAGCTGTTAAACTAGAAGCTGCTAAATACATGGCAGGCTCACATGAAGAAATGTAATAGCACAGTTTGGAGACGCCCCTTGTGACCAAAATTGGAAATAACTTTTTTAACAGTGTCATGCTCACGTGCCCGTGGATGAAGATGCAGACGCGGGAACGTTGAATGCAAACGTGGTTTATTATATACAGTGTCAACAACAGAGTCAATGATATCTTCAGCCCAACCAGCATAAGCAAAAGCAGAAGCGAGTTAGAAATACCGCACAGTCCAGAACGGCGTGGTGAGCTCCGGCTCAGGGTCAGCCTAACTAGGAGGCTAACTAGTTAGCACGGGGCTAGTTAGCATTAGCGGCGGCTCGGCGCTTCGGCGGATGAAGTCTCTGGACTGGCTGGTGTCTGGAGAGAAGGTGAAGCACGTGTGAGGGAGAACGAACGAAGACTAACCGGATCGGACTGGTTAAATAACAAGACATGATCACCCTAAACCAATGAACTGCAAGATGCTAACAACGAACAGGTGACACACATTAGGAACGGAAACCTGTCACCATGACGTGGACAACCCGGAAGTGCCTAGCGGGGAATCCTTAAAGGGAACGACACACCATCACCATGACAACCCGACATGACACGTCAAACCTCCGGTTAATACTCTGGCGAGTCCGAGCGTTGGGGAGGAGGCGCAGACGTGACAAACAGAAAATAGGGGAAATCAGTAGGGGTGTGTAAAAAAAAAATCAAATCATGATTCTTTCTCTGCCAAATCAGAACTGATCCATGCATTAAAAAAAAAAACTATTCATATTTTTCACCTAACGTAATGGCACTAGAAAACTTTTTCCCTTGACATGAGTTCAGCTCATCTATAGATGGTGCAGTGTAGAAACCTGAGGAAATGGAAATGCAGTCAGTATGCATTACACTTAGTAAACTACATTTGATTCAGTGTGATGTTATTGTTGACCTGCCACAGTCAAATGAGGAAAGTATTGAAAACAGCAATTTGGAAACAAATTCATACATGTATTGAACCGAGAATAGTTTATGAATCGTGAATCGCTTATAAATTGTGAATCGATCTTGAATCGAATCGTAATCCCAAGAATTGTTATTCAATCATGAGATTTACAGAGTTGTGCACCCCTAGAAGTTCCTAATGGGCCAAGAAAAGCTGAGTCTCCAGAATGAGCTGATAAATTTAAGGAAAGAACTGTGGAAGTAATTAAGAGAACAAAAAGTGTGAGGAAGAAAACAGAAGAAGGAGCAAAATATTAATAATGATAAGAAACTAATTCCTGAAAAAATTGTGTAAGTGCTGTATAAAAGAGTGAAAAGGTTAAAAAGGAGAAATGATAAAGAATGTTTCTCCTGATTACAGCTGACCCTTGTGGCCATAATATGGAATAGCAGCCCTAAAGGTGGCACAGTTACAGTTACATTGACAAGAAAACATCCAACATCTCCACAATGAGATGAAATTCAGGACAATCAGGGACAGCAGGAAAGAGCCAAAAAGTGGGAAGAAGATGAAGAAGAGGGAGAAAAGAGGAGGAAACATTGAAGACAACAAGCTGATTACTGCTACCCCAACAACCACAACCAGCGGGAGCAGACACATTATTTGGGAACGAGCCATTTCATGCTTCTCACTGTGGCCAAATGAGATATTTTCCAGGTGGACTCGGCTATGGTCACCCAGTCCACTTCTGTCATCCAAAAATAAAAAGTTTTCCCGTTACCCAGCAGCGTAAGCCGAATGAGCAGTAGCAGGAGAGACTGCATGTCGTAATGTGAAAGGAGCAGGGGAACGTGACCCATATTACACGGAATGGAGGAAGAGATGGATGCTGTCAGCTTCATTCACCAACACATGAACAAGGTCAGCACTCGCCTAAAAACGGATTTACAGAGTCGTGTGGAGGGTAGAGACGCTGTACAGCTCACAGTAGCGCTACGATACCCGCACAAACCAGTATCACGATTAACCGGAGATTTTCCCTCGATTATCATCAATGAAAGATTATTAGGGGTCCAAGCATGCAGTGTTTACGTAATTGTTCTATTTCTTCTTCATTATTATTATTTATTAAAAAAAAAAAAAATCCCCTCATACAAAACGGATTGTGCAGCTTGAATCATAAGTCGCAGAAAGCTGAAATTCTCAGGGTAAGGGCTGAGGCGAGGGTTAGGGTTAGGTACACTCGAAAAGCCCAGAGATCTGCCTATAATTGGCACTATAGCAAAGGAAAATGCGTTTTGACCTCTAGGAGCGCTAAAAAGCTACATAATTTTATGTGATGTCATAACGGAGCTTTCATAATTTACAAGAAATTACTGTTCTACATTCTAACTCCTTATGTGTTGATATGATTAATGTAGTTATGTGGTTTTACATCAGCACTGTGGCATACACACACACAGACACTGCTGATGGTCAGTGCTGACCGACTTGTGCTTGGACCCCGCTCACTGCAGCTTGCAGCTATATTTTGAGTTTTGGATTTTGTTTGTTTTTTGCCGTTACAACTCTTTGATAAAGTTTATAGTCTAAATATGTTCAAACATTAATCTCTGGACATGGAATGCGTTTTTGGGCAAAGCTTATGGGTTTTCTACATTTTTAGTAATATAATAGTTTACTATTTCAATGTAAACATTTTTGTCACTATAAGAATGAACATGAGACAATTCACATGCACCAACATACAGTTTCTTAAGAATTAAGGAAAGCCTTGAGAAGATTTTGGCGAATGAGGCTCGTTCTGCTGCAGAGTGTAGGTTGTATGATAAAAGTAAGTAAAGACAAAGCTTTTCCTTTTAACTCTCCAACACCTTCCTGCAGGTAGACGTGGAGGTCCAGCACATTAGCTTAATGTGTTTTCTACAATTCAACAGTTGTATAATAATGCGCTGTTTCAATGTAAACAATTCATCAAACATTATCTGAACAAACAAATAAAAGAACACATCAGGAATCTGACGGAGACTGTTCTTAAAGCCGTTTCTGCTGCAGTGCGCTGCTTTCCCTGTCCTTTATCATCTCTCTAACACCTTCCTCCAGGTAGACGTGGAGGTTAAACACTACAGGCTCGGATCTCATCCCCTCACTGCTCTTCCCCCCTAATTACTGACAAACCGACACTCACCCAGCGTCTCTCCCTCTCTCAGCTTGCTCATCCCTCTCTCCAGACCGTGCACTTAATATCTGTCATTCTCTCTTTCCTTCTCCCAGTAGCTGAGGATTTGATGATGAGAGCAGAGAAATGCCAGATCTCAGACAGAACCTTCCAGCCTTCAAGTTATCCAAGAGTAGGGCTGGGCGCTACAACCACAAATCAGTATCACGAGTAACTGCACATTTTACCTTAGTGACAGTAAGATTTTTTGTTTTGGGTTGCTTTGGTTTTTGCTCATGTTCATTGACAAGGTTTGTGCTGTCATTATCAGCCCATGAGACAAGACGAAACACAAGATTGGGTTGATGAGAATGAGACGAGACGAGATTTGAACAATATTTTCAATGATGAAACACGGTATGAATACGGCTTTTTATTTGACTGAAAGACCTAACAAGTCAACAAAAAAGTGACTTTTTATCTTCTTTCAACTAAATGACTAAAATCTAATTTTTACTTCCATGAACTGATTAAAAACCTTGTAACATCGTTAGCTAAAATGCATTCATTGTTGTTTTAAGTTGAAGAAATCAGCAGATTAACATGACTGATCTAATACTTTGTTAACAGTGAAGAGATATCGAACATAAAAGATATCAAAGTGAAGCAGCATTTTTCCCTCCTCGGTTTCTCCAGCGCCTCTCTGACAGCTAATCTCTAGCAGGCGGTGCTTTTATTTGACAGATTACTACATATAATAAAAGAAACATGGTGATTTATATCAGCTGGGACGCCGGTGGCGGCTGAAACGAGGGAGGCGGCGTCTGTTCTCGCTGTTTACACAGAAAAAACTGTCAAACTCTTTCCATTCCAACACAACAATCTTTATGCTAATGCCTGACAGATGAAGGCGGCGATGTGCTTAAATTAGGAGAGAAAAATAACATCTAGTGTTAGAAAAATGTCTTTATAGCATCTTTGCTATAAGGTTAGCATGTTAGTGTTTTAGCCATACTGGGGAATATTTAAATTTTTTACCAGTACATTTTACTAATAATTAGTCCTCACACCAAATCAATTTCATTTACAATAAATAAACATTGCATTTCCATCAGTATGAAATATGACAATATACAAGCTGTCCAGAAATGACCTGATATGTGATGGCATGAATACAGGTAAAGATGAAACAGAGACAGGTGAAGGGTTTGAAATTGAAATTTTATACGGCCCGCACCTTCTGTCTTAAAATGTAGGGTGTGATTCTGTGCCAAAATTTTGAGCACGCAGTGGAACATTCACCAGCAAAATCTCTTGTTTTTACACTCAACTCTGCACGTGCGTTTGAAGTAAATAGCGTGTTTGCTTCACTTAGTGATTGTGAGCTTACACGAGCTGTGTACTGAGCTGCATACTACTCCACTTAATAGTATGGTAGGTAAGGTGCTCTTATCATACTTTTCTGTGTGATAGCATGCATCTCAGGAACTAACCAGGGTTGTAGCTTAACGGCTCTCTAGGTAGTGCACGTGGAGAGTGCACATGGATGCTCCGCTCTCGCTCCACTCTGCTTTCACACTCGCTTGACTTGGTGCTGTGTTAGAAATATCAGAGTTATGCTGTTATTTTTGTGCCAAAATTGCTCGCAGTGGAACTTTGTCGAGCAAAATCTCGTCTTTACGTTCTCAAAACATGGAAACACATTTACATGATTTTTGAGTATTATGAAAGATCTCAATTATTCAGAATTTTCTGTATTAAAGCTAAAACCATCTTCTTGTTTACTTCTGCGCCTGTGCCCTTTTTTCCGAGAGATAACGTGACGCTGATCTTATCTCAATGATCACAAATGTCAGGTGTGGACCGGGCAGCGCAGTCTGAGATCAGATCTGTTCGATCTCACTAAAATTATTTTTTTTAAAGTCGAACGCCTCCGCAGTCTAACAGCCTGAGGATCTCGGACTGTACCGAGAGATTTCACAATTTCCCTGTCAAAGATAAAACCCCCAAAATCTTCTTACTTCAAGTCTCACGTCTCCATCACTGCTGATTTCTCTCTCCTTCACTACAGCTCTCCTCCGCTGTTCACTCGATTCCTCTTGATTGTTAAGAGCTCCTCTGTTTTTCATTCACTTCAATCTCCCAAAGAATCAGGCTCAGAATCAGAGTTTTTGTCTCTCGCTCCAAACTTCCCGTTCTAAACTTAACAATGAGCTCCACGAGACTTGATCTTACACTGACCATGTCATGGTCTTAGAAACACAATGAAGCAGAAATGACAAAAATCCCTAGTGAACAACTGTGTTGATGACAATTACAAAAAGTAATTACAAGAACAATTCCAGAGAGCAACTGTGCAGAACAATTCTTATGGAGAATAATTACAAGGAAAATGACAGAGCAAAACTCAGAGTACAATTACCAAGAACAATTACACCGAAGAATCAGACTGAACAAATACGAGAACAACTATGGAGAACAATTCTGAACAATTCTGAATTGCTTGCTGTGCATTTAATGTTTCTGCGCCCGGTCGCCCAGAGGAGGATGGTGTCCAGTTCCGAGTCTTGGTTCCTCTCAAGGTTTCTTCCTATTAGAGGGAGTGTTTCTTGCCACTGTGGCCTCAGGCTTGCTTGTTGGGGGGTTTAGGCTGGTTATATGTAAAGTGCTTTGTGACAATGTTGTTAAGAGCTCTATATAAATACATTTGAATTTGAATTTGAAGAAAGATTGTGACAACAATTACAAGAATGTGATAGCTTCACTAAAACATGTCAATTATTTATAACTGAGCACACACAAGTAAAGAAATGTGACGTAACATCTTAACTCATATTCTCATAAATCAAACTCTGTGTTTCCCAGTCTAAGATTAGTCCTGGATTAACTGACTTACATGTGTAAATCTCCACTGGTACTGCAACTTAGTCTAAGACTAGGCTTAATCCATGTTCAAGAAATCAGCCCTATGTGTTAAATCTCAACTGAAATCATCAACAATTTATAAATACACTCAGGTCCTCACAGAGAAAACTCTGTCCACAAACAGCTGCATCAGACAAAGAACATTCACCTAATTACCTGTAATTGACTCTAATTGACTCTCTGCTCTTCACCTCTGCACTGAGTGTCTGTAGTGAGTGATGTGGGGTCAGCTCACCGCACCGAGAACACAACAATAAACCATCAATACCAAAAAACTGGAACCAGCACAAGTGCAGAGCAGCGGTACTACGCTAAAGATCTTACTGCACTAACCGCAGATCAGTAGATCAATCTGTCAATTATTTATTCATTTTAATGGATCCTGAGGGAATTCTACACATTCAGTAGCTTTTACATAGATATCTAACATCTTTTAAAAAACTACACTTTCATTTGTATTATGAAGTTTGATTATTGTGTATCAATACGACTAATACTTCTGGGTAAGGTTCCTACTTGTTTATTCTAATTCTTTAACTGAGTCTTTAATTATTCAGACCCTCCAGGATTTCATGATGTTGTGATCGCAACTATTAACACAAATTCAGCCAATTCCCACAAATTTATTACTACCGTGCAATTTTGACAAATTACCACAACTTTTCCACAATTTTTGACCAATCATTGTTGTTTCCTGCAAAACGTTGAGCCATACGTCAGCGAACTCACTTCCTTGTTACGTTTAGAAGATGCAGGAAACGTGATAAAAACGCCTCACATTTACCTTCAAAAATAACTAAATGATTAATGGTTAATAAAAATAATAGTGGTTTTGTTTCTTCATTTTAATCATTTGATAAAGAATCATTATAAAGGGGGACAAAATCACATTTTTGACTTGTTCCTGCAACTTTTTTGCAACAAAACGCCTAAAAGCACAACTTTCATCACCATTTTTAAAGGAAAGCTGCCGCAAAATCAGACATTTTAGACAACAACAATCTCAAAAAAGAGCCGCGAAATCCTGGAGGGACTGAATATTACACCAGCTGATACCTAGTCATGTACATATAATAATAATAATCCATTTCACGCTTAGTACTTTATTATATACTTTATTGGTAACAGTTTCAGCAAAACTTTATTTAACATTGGTATTTAGTCAAGAAATATCTCCATCCACATCTCATTTTGATAATCACAGCTGCATTAAATGTAAAGTATCACTGTTAGGAGATGGTGACATATTCTCGTTACCCAGATGAAATGTGAGAAAACGAGCCGACACGGTAAATGGTTTGGGCTTTAAGAGACTCACGTGTCCAGCTTCAGTCAAAAGCTCAATTCTGACTCATGACTCATGCATTTCCGCAGTTATTTCTGACATTTTATTTGTTTGCCAGCGGTCCAGGCTGACAGTAGGAGGACGTCCTGAACATTATTACACCCCGAGTTCAGATTAATCTAATGCGTGCAGACGGCTGTGACATCATCATCATTCAAACCTGCCGTCGTCTTGTCATTCCACATTTTTGGTAACTCCCAGATTCTCATTATAAAGCCAGACAAACCTGACAAATGTGGAATTTCACTTTAAATGTAATGCAACTGTAATATATTCTGAAGGCGAGAGCAAGGGAGGGAATATATTGATTTATTCACACGTCTGATCTCTCACAGTCACCGGAACACGTGATGCTGCATTTCAGAACCTAAATGAGGACGTTTAGACTCATGAATAAAGATGTGCGGCGGCTCACGTGAGGACAACGAATAAATCCAGCAGCAAGCAGGAAAGTGTGGAGGAAATAAGAAGAGAGCAACGAGGGTGGTTATGAACTAAGTTATATTAGTGCATCTCGAAAAATTTGAATATCGTGAAGAAGGGTCACGGGTTTTCGTTTGTTTTTTTATTTAATAATTTTAAAAAATGCAATATTTCTTATATGTAAAGTGAAATATGACAAACCTTTCTTGTTTTAACATGGATGACTACAGTCGACAGCAGTAGCAATGTACTCAGTGGGTGTAGTTAGTAACTGTTAGAGCGTTCGCCCCACGATCGGAAGGTCGCCGGCTTGAATCACGGTCCAGTAAAGGTGCCACTGAAGTTCTCATGAGCAAGGTACCGTCCCAAATTTTTACCGTCCCAAAGATTTAGTTGAAACTTTCCAGTTTTTGGACAAATTATCACGTTTACGAGTAGAATTAGATACTGTAATAATGAGAGATACTGGATTCATGATCTTCATGAGATTTCCGCCATAATTGTCAACATGAAAATAAAAAAAGACTTGAAATGTGTTGTTTTATATGTAATGAAGATACATCCACATGTACATTTACCTTTTTGAATGAAATAATGAAATCCAATGACCTTTACCACAATATTCTAGTTTTTTGAGACACACTAGAATGTTCTGATTACCCAGGAGAAAACTAGTCGATATGGGAAATTATATGAGCACACTTTTTTATTTATTTACCTTTTTTGGTGCTTTTTTCAGCTTCATCCGTCCATCAAGACACTGCTGCAGAGTTTTAGGATATCACAGTTCATGCAGCACAAACACACTGCTGTCCCAGTTACACAGTATTATATCCATTATCATCATCGTAATCACCAGCATTACAGTTGTTGTCCAAACAGCACACACGGATCTCATGACAGTTATATCATTATGTTTCTTGGCTCTAACTGAACAAAATAGTCCTAAAGTTTAGTTATGTAGACAACAAAACTACAAAGCAAACAAAACCACACCACTGCAGCAGCCCTGATTCACCTGAACTTACAGCAACATTTGGAAAGTGGAAGTAAATAAATAATTTAAAATGGAAATACGGTAAAATAATAAATATGGTAACAGGAGGGAGAAGGTTTAAGCTCCACACAATCTTATTTTATTTATTCTTAAAAACAGGCAACGTTTCAAGGCTCCATATTTTTGGAGCATAACGACATCATGACAGAGTCGACCGATACAGATTTTCAGATCCGATACCGATACTGATTAGTACTAATCTAGGAGATGCTGCATCATCGTATCAAAACTGTTTATCGCTGCTTAATAATGATATAAAAACTGTCTACAACATCATTAACAATCTGATTATAAATCATTTATAACCCTGTATAAGACGAGTCTTAGAGTAACCATATTTATAGTGGAACCATTTTATCTTTTTCATTTTGTCTTTTTTAGAAGAATTTTGTAGTTCTATTTTCCATTTTCCATTTCTGTTCTAATTATTGATATCTGATTAGATTTTATAATCATCACTTTATTCTAACCTTCCACTTTTATGGTTGGAACATGTTTTCTTCCCAGTAGCACAAATGTTTGCATTAACGTTTTGCATTAAAGATGAAGATGTGCGCACGTCCTAAAGCCGACTTCTAAAGAAGATGTTTGCTTCGAGATGATAAAAACGTCTTTTTGCTTATAACTCAAACGAGAAGCTCCAGCTCTGCTCCCATCATCTGCTGCTCTCACCTTCAGAAGCACGACAGCGGATTAAAAGCCCCAAAATACCCCAATTGAGCCGAGCTTAAGTATAGCGAGCTACAAATACATCAAATGGCTTTACATGGAGGTAATTACACAGCGGAGGTTTTAACACTCGAGTCTGAGCAGCTGAAGGTCATTAAAGTGGGTTACAGCGTTCATTCTAATGATTTAAACAGTGTGCGGTTCATCAACAAATCAATACACGAGATGTGGGAACATGAATACATTAATGTCCATGATTAATCTGGAAACCTTATAGGTCCCATATTTAAAAAAATCACTTGTTCTGTTGTTTGGACATCATGTGGGTCTGTGCTGCCTCTACACACACTGTAAGGTTGATGAAAATGGTGAACTGTGTTAGTATTCATTTAGGAATGTGAGTAATCGTGTGCTTAAACGAGCCGTTTAGATTTCTCTCCTACTTCTACATCACAGTAGGAGACATTTGAATAACTCCACCCTCCTCTCTGAGAAGCTCCGCCAACCAGGTAGACTGCTAGCACTTCCTGATCCGCCATGTTTTCTCCCCAGCGCTAGTGCAGGAATCACAGTGAAGAAGTCGGCGGACGCTCAGAGTGGTGAAAAGACCAACATAAATCTTTATGATTTCTCTCCACTGTAAAGATAATCCCAAAGGAACATGCCAATGTTTACATGAAATAGGAACGAAGACGAAAGCGCCCACTGGGCCTTTCCGTAACTTGGCAAGAACGCTGAGGAACGCACTAAAAAAGCGCTCTGGAAGTGAGGTTTTGACCGCTCTTACACTGATCATATCATAGTAGACTTTGTGAAATCGGTAGAAAATGAATCATTGTCCGATGAACTGATATAATATCATATCGCGATGGGGCTTGGGATGTACCGTCATCCGCATCCAAAAGCAAAACGGAAATTTGCTGTAAACAGAAGCTGCTTTATTTTGGGTTCTCCTCAAGAGTTAAATGTGTAATATCTCATCAAAGCGATGTTTGTTCACTTCAAAGTGGAGAACTTCTGTCCAACACACACACGGATGATAATGAATATCTGAGATTGTACTGACGTTATACAGGTTTTGATATTTTGGTCATTAGCATGTTTCAGGACTAGCTGCTGCTCTGCTGCTGGTTGCCATGGACGTGACATTTTCATTCGTCTTATTAGGATGAAACGCGACTAATAACACGCCGGGCCTGTAATCCACATCTCCAGCTGATTGACACATTTACTGACACGCTGGAAATGTTGAGTACAGCAGTCGATATTGAGTTCAATAATCCAGCTGTAAAAACACAAATATTTACCCATAATTAGCCTTTAGAGACCTGACCTCTACTCATCACATACTGGACGGGCAAACATATAAAAATAAGGTTTATTTCTAATAATTTATCACCATAAACTGTTAATATGAACCACCAGTGAAAAGCTTTGGAATGTGACATATTTGAACAACTTTACTATTTATTTTATAAAATGAAATTTCATGTACAGTATTTCATAAAGTTTCAAGGATATTTCCAACTGATATATCTGCTGTAAAAATTCAAATCTCAACATTTTGGATATGAAATAGTCTAACAGAAGGCAAACTCAACAGTTAACTTCAGTGACACTAAATAATATTAGGCCTCCTTCACCAAACATTCTTAAAAAGAAATTAGTTCTTAAATTTTATTTTCACCAAGAGTCTGACTTTCACCAGTAATGTCTTATTTAAGGCTTATTCTTAAATAACATGAAACTCTACTGCATGCACTTACAGTATTTGTACAAAGCGTACTGAGTTTTCATTAGTTGTTAGCTTCTGTAAATTTGCATTTATTTTAGAGTTCTACAGCTTTATTAGAATCCAAATATGAACGTTTTATTGATGAAGTAACACTAATCAGGAACTTAAAGTTTTGTTTCAATACAAATGGCAATACTCATTAAATCAAGATAAACATTAAGACAGAAAAGGTCAAAAATTAAAATCTCTCTCTTCACACCATTACTGTGCATCAGCTGCTATCTTCTATAAATGAAGTTGTGCGACAGTTTCAATTAGATTAGTCTGTGCCCTTTAAATAATCAGATGTACATTAACATTAAATTAACATGATAATTACAGAGGAAGGTTCCACTGCTCTGATATTAAACCCTTCACGGTTAAGAGAGCTGAATGTTCGAGGCGTAATCCCTGCAGCATCACCAGATTTAGGAACATTAACAGATACAATTAGACTAGGATCCTGCTGAACACATCACACCCACAATCTCCACATAACACACAACTCGTCTTCTTGTTGCTGCTTCTAGATCAACTTCAACCAGATTACACACCTGATTGGAGACCACATCAGCCAATCAGCTTCCTCCAAGCCTGTGATTGGCTGCATTTTTAACACAGTAGCAAGTGGAGCGAGCGTGAAGGTGGAGTTGAGCAACAGTGAACTGAACAACTATTTACATATATTACAACAAATTATATATATATATATATAT